>JANHAO010003293.1:0-26468 GCA_026873985.1 Saraca asoca
GAAGAAAGCCTAATATTTCATATTTTCATGTCTTTGGTTGCAAATGCTATATTCATAATAATGATAAAGATAACTTAGACAAATTGTCCCCAAATCTGATAAAGGAATCTTCAGTGGTTATAATTCAACCAGCAAGGCCTATAGAGTTTACAACAAAAGGACCTTGAAGATTGAAAAATCTGTGCATGTAGTTTTTGATAAGTTTTCCTTAAGCGATCATAGCATAGATGTAGAAAAAGACCAGCAACATTGGTGGACTTCAGTATCAACTTTAGAAACTCAAAAAGATAATTTGAAGATTCATGCTACAGAATCTAGTGAGGATGTTGATTCAACCATCATGGACAGCACTCCACCCTACTCTCGAACAAAAACCTAGAAGTTTATGGGAAATCACCCTAAAGAACTCATGATAAGGGATGCATCAAAAAGGCTAACACCGTAATTTGAAAAATTTTTGCAATTTTTCTTCATTTATTTCATTGATTGAGCCTAAAAATATCCAAGAAGCCCTACAAGATGATAACTAGATTATGACAATGGAAGAGGAATTAAATCAATTTACAAGAAATCAAGTTTGGATTCTTATACCAAAAAATGATCAATACAATGTAATAGGGACACGATAGGTATTTAGGAATAAATTAGATGAAAATGGCATCATAATTAGAAATAAGGCTAGGCTAGTTTCTAAAGGCTATGATCGAGAAGAAGGCATAGACTTTGATGAGACATTTGCTCTAGTAGCTAGACTAGAAGCCAATAGGATGCTATTAGCATTTGTATGTATTAGGAACTTTAAACTTTATCAAATGGAAGTTAAGAGTGCCTTTTTGAATGGATACATTTTAGAGGAAATTTATGTATAGCAACCCCTTAGATTTGAAGACCCTCTAAATCCATACCATGTCTTTAAACTTCAAAAAAGCACTCTATGGTTTAAAATGGGCTCCTAGAGCTTGGTATGATAGGCCTAGTAAGTTCTTAATTCAAAAAGGATTTAAAAGAGGAAATGTAGGTATCACATTATTCATCTTAGATAAAGTTAAAGATATTTTGCTTGTACAAATTTATGCGGATGATATTGTATTTAGTTTAACAAATGAAGATCTGTGTAAAAAGTTTTCTAAATTAATGCAAAATGAGTTTGAACTGTCTATGATGGGTGAGCTGGCCTTTTTCCTTGGACTTCAAATTAAACAGTTAGCTAGAGGTATTTTCTCATATCAAACTAAATATACAATTGAATTGTTAAAGAAATTTTAGTTTGACAATGCAAATCTATATAAACTCCTATGAGTCCTTCTCTAAAATTAGATAATGATCCAAATGTAAGAGTGTAGATCTTACCTTATTTAGAGGTATGATAGGTAGTTTGTTATACTTAACTGCTAGTAGACCTGACATTATGCTTAGTGTTTGTGTATATGCAAGATATCAAACTAATCCTAAGGAATCACATCTATCAGCTCTTAAAAAAAAAATTTAGATAGCTAAAAATTTAGGACTTTGGTATCCTAAGTTAGATAGTTGTAGTTTATTAGGATACTTTGATGCAGATTATGTAGGAAGTAAAATAGGTAGGAAGAGCACTAGTGGCGCTTGTCAATTTATTAGACATTCATTAGTTTCATGGTCATGTAAAAAGTAAAACTGTGTTGCTTTATCTACTACTGAAGTAGAATATATAGTGGTTGGAAGTTGTTGTGCTCAGATTTTATGAATGAAATAACAACCTTCAGACTATTGATTAAAATTTGAGAAAATTTCAATACTTTGTGATGATACAAGTGCTATAAGTGCAACTAAAAATCCTGGAATGCATTCTAGGACTAAGCACATTCTGATTAGACACCATTTTTTTGAGAGATCATGTTCAAAAAGGAGATATTTCAATAGATTTTGTTCAAATAGACTTTCAATTAGCAAATATTTTTACTAAACCTTTAGATGAAAAGAGATTTATATTCATTAGGAAAGAAATTGGAATGATAAATCCTGAAGAGATTAAACAAAATTAAATACTTTCAAATGTTTACTAGTTTATGATTCTTAGTTGATTTTTTTTTTTTATTTGCTATATTTAACTTTTTAATGCAAAATCTATCTTAAGCATCAGAGCTTCTTAAGTTTGTTTTACAAGTATATGAATTCAATGCTTAAGGTACAAGTCTAGATAGTTTATTCATATATATAAAAACTATTTTTTTGATAATAAATCAAATTCAGCATCGATTTACACTCCTTTTTGTATACTTAAACTGATTATCACATCAAGTTATAACCCAAAAATTTGAAACTATAATCAATTTTGGCACTAATTCAAGAAAATTTTCAAAGTTTCTGTATAATCATGTTGCATGTATAAATCAATTTTGTAATTGATTTGATTATAAATATGTTCATAAATTTAGGGGGAGTAGTGCCTTTTAAATTTTTCTATTTTGCCTCCTATGTTTTATTCTTTTTTGATGCTTTAAAAAGGGGAGAAAAAGCATATTCTTAATTTTAGATGATTTCCTGATAGTTTCTTCCCTCAATTTTTTCTTTCTTTAAACCCTATCTAAAATTATTTGTCAATATCAAAAAGGGGGGATTGTTTGTCTAAATTACTCTAGCTATATATTTTCCTTGGCTTTAATGTCAAAAAAAATTTTTATCTAACCATATATTATAGTGTTTTTGATTATATAGGTTTCAAGAAAAATGATTCAAGAGATCCAAGATTAATTTTAGGATTTATTTTTATTTCAATAGGATCTTTTATAAATAAGTTCAAATGATATTTGATCTGAATATTTTAACTAAACAATAAGGTAATCTTTAAACCTTTTCTGAGAAAACTATAAAACTTTTTTTCACTTCATGAATCGATTTGCACATCGATGCATTTAAGAACTTTTGAAAAATTCATATTACTTTCCAATCTACTACATATCTCAATAAGAAGAGTTAAAATTAAACAAGGTGTATACAAATTCCATAATGGGAAAAAGGCAAGATCCATTTATTTTTCATAATTTAATTTTTACTGGAACCATCAATATATATTTATGGAGCAAGCATTCACATATATATCATTGCTTATAGAAAATTTAAACTATATGCCAAGAGAAAAATAAGAAGTTGAACACTTTCCTCAACTAAGCTATTGAAGATAGTGAGCAAAGACTTTGCTAATTGGTTCTCTAGATAGGTTAGAATTAAAAAATATTTAATTTAGAATTGATTTCTATAGGTATAACTTGAGAAGAAAATTTTCTTTGTATAGGTTTTCATGGATGATGTGACTGGCACTGTGTCAAATAATTTGAAGCAACTAGCCTAAGGACCTCTACCAAATGCTAGAAGGTTCTCAGCCTTCAATGTTAATGGATATAAATTTCAGATAGTAGCTTAAGAAAATGGATTGAGAACCTAAAAATTTGGAGTTTTTATAACTTCTACAACTAATTATGTGTCTAGACATCAAGATGCATGAACTGTTTACTGAACAAGAGCTGAGCATTTTTTTTCTTTTTTAAGAATGATGATGAGAATATTCAATTGGCAAAGGAAAAGGAAGATGATTATTTGAAAGGCCTTAATCTAGTATCCAATGTCAAGGAAGACGAGGATGTATCAGAATAGCCTTCTTTTAAAATAATTCTTTTCTTGTGTGGTTTTTCTCAACACTGAAATACTTAGATTCACTATTTATATGTTTTCATTAATCGTGATTTGTCTCAAAGTGGAAAGACTTAGTTTGAGAATTTAAATGTACAATTGCATTATTTGTGGTTTTTCTCGATGTGACTGAAATTAGTTTAAGATTCTTGTACAATGTGCAAGTACATATTATTTTACAATTTGTTATGTAGAAATGCCTAAGTCAAAATGTCCAAGAGTTTTAGGGCATACAAGGAGTGTCTAGTATCCACCCATCTCCTCTATAGCCCATTGTTGATAGACCACCCCTTACACATCCCACTTAGCCTTCATAGCCCATTTAGCCCACCCAGCCTAGACACTCCACATGACCTACATAGTCCACATAGTCCCAACCCACTCAGCCTACACACTCTGCATAACTCACATAGTCCACACATTTATAGCCCTTTTATCCTAGACATCTCATTGGACCCATACAATTTACACATACACAACCTATATAGCTCACCCTACCCACCCAGGATATGTTGCTTGATGCTCATGCGAGTGACGAGATGGATGATGAGCTACATGATGCTTTTGATGGTGGTGAGAAGAATGAGGGCAAGTTGATGCTCTTAGTGCTAGGAAGAGTAGGCCCAAAAGTAGATGGCAATACAATGTGATAGGTAACTATAATATATTTTTTATGTGTTTGACTTAATATCACACTAATATTTTGTACTTCTTTCAACAAATAAGGATGGTGTGATTAAGGTTAAGAAGCTAAGGGTTGATCAAGTTTGGAGTTTGCATGGAAAAAAAATAATAGTTGGAATAAATAATCTTGGTCGGCCTATAGGAGATGAAGAAGGTATTTTTTTAGGCGCAATAGGTCATTTGTCCAGGACCAAATATGCCATAGATTACGAGGCCTGGCCAAACATACCAGACTCAATTAAAGACAATGTATTCAACAGATTAGTGATGATATGCAATAAAACTGCTTTGGTATTTATAATTCATATTTCATTCTGATACTAATGATTTTTTTTTGTCACAACTATATTTTCAATTTGAAAATAATGAAATGGCCAAGTGGCTCACTAATCAAGTATTTGGAAAGCAGTGGAGAGACTTTAAAGGAACTTTGTACAACAAGCATTATGACCCCAGCTTGACTTTAGAGTAAGATATCGAACAAAACTACCCAAAGGGCATTACAAGAGAGCAATGGAGAGGCTTGGTCCTGATCCATAATAAACAAAAACACAAACTTAGTAGTTTACTTAATTCTAGTATGTAAAAATTATCAAATTTAACTATGCCTATACTAATGGCGCAATGAGTAATTGAGTGTTTTTTTTATCTTTTTATGTAAGAAATATGCAAGCAAAATGCAAAGAATAGGAGCAAGCAGACCGTTCCTCATACTACAAGATTTAAAACATTTGCATGGAAAAAGGATGAAATGGTAGTATAGCCATCTAATTTAAGTGAATACAATTAAGATTTGCTTATGGAATAACTTTTTTTTCCTTATTTAAATGATAAAAGGAGGAGAAACATGGTTTAGTTGGACGAGCAGAGTAATGGGATGTTATCCATAGGAAAAGTAATGACTCATATATGGATGATAAAGCAAGGAGCATAGGGGTGAGGATTCATTAAAAACTTGATTACTTTCAAAATAGTAATTAGTCGATATTGTAACCTATGTTTCGTTGTTTACTTAGGAAAAATTACAAGAAACCACGAGCAAGTGGACCAAACATAGCTTTCAATAATTTCTTGAAATGTTGCTTTTGGACAAGCATTTGAACAGGAGCACCCCGGTCATGCTCGAGAACTAGGTATAGGTGTTTTCTACAAGGATGTTTAGGAGCAGTTCTCAAAGAGTAGGTTGCATCCACTCTAGCTATTCGTCTGGGACCTATCTTATGAATCAAGAAGAATTTGACAAGCTCAAATCAAAGCTATATCAAAATGAGGATAAGCTTTACTGTACTGAGCAGGAGTTAGCTGAAACATGGGTGCAGATGTAAACCATTATAGACTACATTAAGGTGATAAGTGGGTGCATTCCACCCCATTTGTCCAGTCAACCACCTACTGACGAATGGGCTTAACTTTATCATATGATATCTTTTAAGATTGTTGATGTCTTATTGAAAAATATTGCTTGCTAAATTTGTGTGTGGATTCTTTTGTATCATAGTCTCTATTAAATGTTTGTATGTTTCATTGGACACCAAAGTATGTCATAATATTGTCACCAATGGAATGGTTTTTATTAGTTCATATGTTTATATTTTCTATCTGTTTATCACATATCCTATTAAATTATGAACATTTCCAATAAGTGGCAACTATGCTATATGATTGTGACAACCAAGTTATTTTTTTCCATATTTGTATAAAACTATGTAATTCTGGTTATGGGGCTGGTGATCATGTTATATAGTATCACCTAATTATTTCGTTCATCTGATTTACTTGGTTTCCAGTTCATAACCCATTTTATAGTATCACTTAATTATTTAGTTCATTTGATTTACTTGGTTTCTAGTTCATAACCCATTTTCCCTGGAACTAATGCTAATTATTTTTCCTGGTACGTGTTCTTAGTATTTATTTAGGCAGTCTTTCTGGAGTTTTCAATCTTTAGTGTTCTTAATTTTTAGTTTTGGTTGTTTAGAAGGAAGAACCTCTTGGAGCCATAAAAATCTTGATACTTCTTTATAGATTTATCATAATAAATGAAATGATTGTAAGCTTGAAAACTGAAGAGCCAAAATGGCAATGTTGCTTTGGAAGTTGACTTTAGAGTGCAATGTTAATATGCTCTTAATTTATTAATTACGTTTTCTACTAAAATGGCAGTAGTAGACAAATTTTGGCTACACAGCTTGTTATACATAATTTAGATTTTAAGTGGTTGTTTCTTTTGTTTTTTCAGCTTGTAATTTGTCATTTAAAATGCTACTTATTTTTGCACAATTTTTTTGGTATCCTTCACAATTTTAAAGTATTATTAACATTATGTTTTCTAAATATGTAACCTATACTAATATAGAGGTGTATCTTTACTATATTGTATCTTAAATTTTTCAAAATTTGCCATATCCCTACATTTGTGTTAAGTCAAATCCATTTCTCAAATTGTATCCATGCTTCCTAGATTGAAGCCAACGTCTATTACTTCATCTTGGAGAACAATCTCATAAGATAATTTCTCTTTTCCCATTCACAACATTTCCCTTGCATAAATCAGTCCATGATAGGTAAATAATTGATCGCTTATATGCTTTGCCCTTACTAGTTAGTACAAAATAACTTTGGTCTTTTCCTTTTCTTTAAAAGCTACTTGAACTAGAGCATTTCTCAAACATTTTATCCTACTTTAAGTTTGAAAATAATCTAAACATCAGTTCCTAATCCTTTTCATAGAGAATTTTAGCATATTGTCTTGCAGGTTTCACCTTGAATTTCATTATGGCCTTTGCACTTTCTCTTGGAAGGCATCAGTGTTTGTAGTTGCTTATGATTGCAAACTTCTATAAATCTGCTTCTACTTTGCTAGAAATTACTATTGTCAGTTGTTAAGCTTTGGTGAATCTTCTAGAAATTATTTAGAGCAAAATTCTAGGCAAATAAGTTTAAAATTAAGGATTGTAGAAGAATTTATATTAAAATATTGCATTATTTGTTCAAGTTTAATTAAACGTGGTTGAGAACTCTTACACCCACTTTTAACTGCCAACCTGATTATCATGAACAAAGTTCATTTATTTTTTATGATTAAGATTTTTAATTGAAATAAATTGCCTAATTTTGAGTAATTGCAATTAGTTTATTTCATATTGTCATTTTTTACCTACCCCTAATTTTAGCCACCATAAATGGCTGGACAATGAATAGCATAAGGGAACATGTCAATGTTCATATTTAATGAAGATTATGAAAGTTAAAAGTTGAATTACTTTATTAGCCATTTGATTCAGAAGTTGGTCCTAATTTCTATAAAACCATTGCATGTCATATGCCTAAAATCCTCATTACTTTGTTATGTTATAGCGGAAGTTACTACATTTTGTTCCTAAACTTTGGAGCAAGTTTCATTCTTGTTTCCATATATTTTATTTGGAAGGAAGTTGTGTAGTTGTTTAGCATTGCTCTTATCTTATACATTTGAAATTTATATAGTTCTGGCAAGCTTGAGCTATAAATTTTGAAATTTTATATGTGACTTAAATGCAAGTAATGGAAGATTAGTGTTTGCAAATTGAAATAAAGCAAAAGGCTATTTTGAGAAATGTAGAGGTCAAACTATTAAAATAATCTCCTATGAATAATGTTAGAACAGCTTGGCAGAACAAGAATCTACACCAAATGGGAAACAAAACCAAAAAACCATGTTAGCCAATTGATAGGAATAATAGAATTGCATGCTTACTTGGAGATGCAGAACATTAGACAAATTGAACTTGAACCAGATGATCTTTAGTAGAGTCAAATACATGAGTAATTGAATTACTATTTTTTGTGCATAATTGGTCTAATTTCTACATAATTGAATTGGTGTTTTTTTTTGCATAATTGGATCAATATAGTGACACTATTCAATTGTTTCCTTTCTGCATATCTATGCCAAATTATGGTATAATTGTATTAATTTATGCATAATTGAATTGTTATTTTCAAAGCAGAATTTTGATAAATTATGGCACAATTGAATTGTTGTTTTTGCATGTCTGAATCCCTAAGTAATTCTTTAGTCTAAGATTATATATCTATTTTTTTAAGGATGGATTGTTAATTCGGAAGATCAATTTTCTCCCATAGATGCAAGGAGATCTTCAAGAGGGAGTAATCAATACAGAAATGCCACTTATCCTGCCTAATCTTTTTAGGTTTTATTGTATTTTTGGTTTTAAATAGTTTTCAACTAGAATGTAGAAGTTGATAAATGTTATAACTTTTGGTCCTATATTTAAATATTTTTTTTCTTTAATTTGTGATGTGAGACAAGTTACATTTGAATGAATGTCATTTTTATTGCACCATGGATTTGTATTTTTATTTTATAGGGATAATTAGTGTCATTAATTAATAGAATGAATAGAATGAATAACTTCAATTTTTAAAAAAACATAAAAAATTTAGCGACGGTTACGCAACCGTTGAAAATTTTAGCAAAAAAATTTTAAAAATAATAGCGGCGGTTAAAGAACCCCTATCATTTGAATTTTAATTTTTTTTTATAAAAATAAAGATGGTTAACCACTGTAAACTAGCCATAGCTAAATTTCATTATTCTAGCGATTCCTTATAACTATCACTAATATGAATTTAGCGCTATGTTTTCTGATGGTTCTTATAACCATAGTTATTGTACTCTATAGCAGTTCAAACGACCGCTACAGATAGTGCATAATTGTTGCTATTTTAAGGTTTTTTTTTGTAGTGTAATACCAATTATGACTATTAGTCTATCACGGTAGATTAAAGTATTAATTAATCCCATGATTTTTTGCATTATATGGTACAAAATATTGACAGGGGTCTCCCATGTGGATTATGGAAAATAGAAGCTAATAGGACCTACCAACTATATAAGGTCAGGTTAGCTGCCTTAGGTTACTTTGTCTTTAGGGTTAAAAAAGAAACAAAAAGTAATTAACAGTATGCTAATTACTTTAATTCTATGCCACTAGGCAACTAACTATGTGAAGTTTAAAAAATTTAAGTGTGTATGAAACAAACCATGATTCTCGAAACAAAATTTTCCATTGGCTACTTACTTCACCAAAAGCCAGATTATTGTTATTATTATTATTCAAATAATTTGAAGCTCGTGAATTCCATTAGGAATAAAGAAAGGGGAATTGTTATTGGTGATTTCTAGTATTGGTCGAATGGGCTGGCAAAGGCCCAATAGAAGACAAGTCTAGCTAAGAAAGGCTTGGATCACTCAAAGAGCTAAGGTCATGTAAAGGGGACATCGACTTACTAGCTGTGAGCTCGGGAATGACAAGTTTTGGGTGGAAACCCTAACTCGCTAACGAGGCCAAGGTAGAAGTCCAGCTCACTGAAGAGAAGCTCTTACCCTAATGACTAATAGTTCATCTTGCATGAACCCTCATTGCCAAGCACAAGCTTGAGATCGCCGACCTCCAGCTAGTAACGACCCCAAAATGGGAGCTCAAGCTCGCAGAATGCACCTTCTTTCCTAGCGATATGCCTACTAAGGTCAAATAAGAAACAGAAAGACTTATAGACAATTTATAAAGCCCTTCTGTAGGCAGCGGCCAGAGGGGCCTACACGCAAAAAGTAACCTATCTAAGTTAACTTGCAGGAGCCTATATTGTCCTATACATTTATTACTTGATATGACATATTTACAGCCTATAAATTTACATTTGTAACCTCCTAGCCTTTATATATATGAGGAGGAAGACCATTGTAAGGGAACTTCTAGAATACATGTGGGAGCTCTGTCAAAATAGTGAGAGAGGCTTATGTACTATAACTTAACCAATCTAAATAATGAAACCACTACCTAAAAGCAAATAAAATCAACGTGGGCAAAGGGCCCGATTTGGCTTTAGTCGAATCACAATAAAAATGTTTCTAGTGTCCATTCTTCTCCTCCTTCGTTCTCTTTACTCTTCATTCTCACACTTGCTACTCATAATCTGGGTGTTGAATAAAATCTGGGTCCACTGAATCAGATTTGATCATTAACATTTTGGCACTAAAAGGAGGGTCTGAACCATCAAACTATTTTCTCTTTGTTTCTATGACTTGCTGAGCAGCCACAATGGCAAGAAGAACCACTGGGAGTACTAGTGCTACCACAAGCCAACCTAGGAGTCATGTGGAGCAACAAGAGTTACCACTAGGGGGCTCAATCTTCCTAGTTGTAGGCGTCTCTACTACCCTTGCAATGCACATTGTCAATGAGGTGGCACCATCAACTTCTTACCAGCCTATTACTTTTGAGGCTAATAGAGTTCAAGTATGGCATCAGCATCAAGAGTGGGTCAAGAACATTGCAAAAGAACTAGCTAAATTAGTTAGAGCACTGACACAGACACGGGCTCATAGAGCACAAAAGCAAGTTCAGGTTATAGCACCTGAGGGGGGCTAGTGCATTAAAACAGCTTATCCCTCTCACTCACAGAAAAGGTCAGAGGTTCATTGACTTCATAAGAGCCACAGTGGTCAACAACCTGAGATCACATCATTTGAAAGGCTCAGATAGGTCTAACCAAAGACATATCCTAAGTTGCTATTCCCACAATTAGGAGAGAGATAGGAGCCAATGATCTTCTAGATGGCGATCCAAAACACATGACCTAGTGGTCGAAGAACTCCTCCAAAGGGTGAAGCAATTGGAAGAATGCCCTCAAGCTTAAGATAACTGAGATCATTATGAAGAGAGGACTCCATTTACTAACAAGATAGAGAAGGAACCTCTCCCTCGCAAGCTTAGGGTCCTAGCGATCTCACAATACAATAGGGATAGTAATCCCTATCACTATCTGGATGTATTCAATATCTAGATGGATCTCCAAACAACCAGCCCTCTGGTCAAATGTCGTGTCTTCCTAGCTACACTAAGGGATGTTCCCCAAACCTAGTTTAAGAATCTTCTGCATGCAACATTGGTAGTTGGGAAGAATGCTAGGCAAGATTCATCAACCAATACAAAGCATTGAAGAGGTAGCTTGCATCGCCTTGCTACCTTACAACAATTTTCCAATGAGAGGATGAATCGCTGAAAGGCTGTTAACATAGTGGAGAGCTTGTCAGATGAAAACATCCTCATAGCAATCTCAGCAGGACTCTGAAAGGATAGGAAGTTATATGAAAGCATTTACAAATCCCCAATAAGCAACTTAGGCAAATTTTTTGACCAAGTTACCAAGGAAATCAGATTAGAAGAGGCCTTTAGTCCAAAGAAACCAAATCAGGGAAATGAAAAGATTGCTTGCAATGGGAAAAAAAGGGATAGTAGCGAGAACGCGCAAGGGAACTAGGATGACAACTCACGCAGACAAGCCGCAAAGAGGGCTAGGATTCAGTGACCTCAATGTCGAGGTTTCTACAAAACTTATAGCATCCTCCCAGACACATAGGACGAGATTTTCATAACTGAAAAAGATAAAGAGAATTTTGGAAAGCCTCCACCCCTCACAACTTCAAATAAGTACAGAGGCAATAAAAACAAGTTCTGTGCCTATCATAATGGAATCAGACACAGTGCTTCAGAGTGGTAGACACTCAAGGATGCCATAGAGGATCTCATCAAAGGAGGTTGCTTACGAGAATATGTTGCAAAGCCCTCGAGATGATAACTTTGCCCCCCAACAGGATCCCAATTGTGCATAGGTGTTCAAAATAAGGACCATTTTCTAATTCTATATATAATTTAGAAATTAATGAAAATGTTTTGAATTTCTATACTAATCTTTGCATGAAGTTTCAATGAATTACCATACATGAAAGCAAGTTGTTCTCGAAACTAATCAAGACCAGGTGTGCATAACTTGACTCGATTACAAGATAACCACCGGCTACAAGATAGCTACCCGGTAATAAGATTACCACCCGATTACAAGAAAACCACTCAAGATTACCACCTGGTTACAAGATAACTACCCGACTATAAGATAACTACCTAGTAAAAAGATTATCACCCAGTTACAAGATAACCACCCGACTACAAGATAGTCACCTGGTAACAAGATTACCACTCAATTGTAAGATGATCATTTTGGCTACAAGACAGTCACTCAGGCATAAGATTGCCCTTATTCTGGCACAAGATCATCAACCTCTCTATGAGATGAGATCACTATCTTAAGCATATGCATAACTAGCTTCTAAATGCCATATCTACTCTCATTGCCTTTATCCCACGCCAACCTTTACACTCAAACACTTGACATTAAGTCTTGTCGCTAACTAAATCACTCTATTGCTCAAACTAGAGGTCAAAACAGGGATCTCTGTGATAGAATCTACTACCTGAGATGGATTAATGCGGATGATTGGTTGTTTAATATGGTGCATATCCATTTAAGTCATGACTTATGGGCTTTAATCTATTTATGCATTTTTCCTATCATTAACTGAGGTTGATCGACCTATCTAACATTCATTTTATACAATGTTTGTTATGCTGAGATTTGCAAGAAACTATCCGAAATAGTCTACATATTTTCTGAAAAGCATCCGACAGGAATACATGGAAATGCAAAGAAAAATAGAGCTATCTAATGCCTTTTACTATGAGGCAAATCCACACAGTCTAGAATGAAGTGCAAAGTCAAGACTCAAAAAATGAAATATAAAATTACAAAATTAACTTCTAAGAAGATTAATCCTTGGAAGCTAGGCTCTAAGCAGAAGAAGGCATGATGCTTGGGGCTAGCAGGTTATCCCTCATTTGATTACTTAAGGCATCCACGACCTGAGGATTGATTTCTTCAATAATGGCACCTTTAATAGGAGGGCCTTGGCTCATGGACATCACACCTTTGTGAAAAGACTTGACTTTAGCAGCCTTTTTATTGAAGCCCTCAATTGCTTCAAGGGCCTCTTGTCCAAAGAAGGAAAGGTCCATGCTTGGATGATGCTTCCACAATGTGTATAGAAAAGATGAGGTTTTAAACTCTGCATTTTATGCTACCTTTACGATTTGCTCGATAGTCTCAGCCTTAACCCAATTAATCTCCTCTTATTTTAGAGTGACCTCTCTCTTGGTTGCTTCAAGGTCTACCCTGGCAATTTCTGCCTGCCATGCAATAGCTTCAAATTTTTACGTCTCTAAATCAAAACCTCGGAGTGCTACACCCAGATTACCTTTTACTTTGGATAGCTCTTCAATAGCTTTGTTAAGCTCAATCATGACAACTTTATGATCTATGACCTCACAACCTCGAGCCTCCTTGGCCTCTTTCTGAATGACCTCAGCTTTCTTTGCTTTGCTCTCCATCTCCAATGCCCTACAAGTCACAGCAACCAAGTCCTACACGAGCCTAGCATTCTTCTCTTTGTAGGCTTGGAGCATCTCCCCCATTTTCACTACTACCAGTAGTCCCTGAAAGGTCAAATGGGTTAAGTTAGGCCATGAAAGAGTAAAAAGGGCCAGGATGAAAAAACATAACTTACTAGCAAGACTTCGCATATGGCATAACGTATCAGCCTTCCACTTGAAATCTCTATCTCCAATGCTGGGAGGCTAGTATAAGACCTTAAAATGTCCAACACATTCTCCTGGATAAAGTCAAAATACCCTTGCATGCCAGGACCAAGACCCCACTGATGCTCCTTCGTTGTGCCCTTATGAGCCGCTTGCTTTGAAGTACTTGTGGGCTCCTTCCCTTTGCTTAGTCTCCATTTCTTGATAGGGGGCACAGATGAGGTCGCAACCTCAACCACCTCGGTTACTTCAAGGTGTGAAGTAGGAGCTAACTCTGAAAAGGGCACCACAGTCACTACAAAAAGAGATTGATTTGAAACAGTAGGGGCTACCATAACATCGGGACCTAGCAAGGTGACAGCAACCTTGAGCTATTTGGAATCATCAAAAGATGGACATTGAAAAAGTAGCTTCACCATCTCCTCGTAATCTTCAAAGTGAGCTGGGCTAATTTCTTTTATCCGACGAGCTCCAATCTCCTTAGAAAGCTTAGTGCTTAGTACTGGAGCTAGCCCACAAGATCGAAGGAGGTTATTGTTGAATTTGAATTTGTTCTTCAGATCTCTGATCGTAGCAAATCGGTGTAACACCTCAACCTTCTCGGTCTCAAGCGTTGGCTTTACCTTGCTAGCCCTGACTATAAAAATAAGGCAAAGTGTTAGAAACAAAATATGAAATCACAATAGCTCGCGTGATTGTGGCTCACTTATCACGTGTCAGAACAAATTAAAAATTGTGGAGAGGGCACAAAGATGGGCATGAAATATAAAACCAACAAGTCTTGTATTGCTTAACATTTGATTTACCCTTGGCATCCCTTTGGGGCAAAACCCTTTTAAAATCGAAATTTCAAGTTGAGAGATAATAAATGCTATTTGGGGAGCCCGTACTCCTAATGCTAAAGAGATGGCACAAGACCCTCATAGATAGTGGGGGAAGGTTACTTCTCATGTACATAAGTGTCAGGGAAGTGAGCTGGGAATAGGAGTTTGAGGTCAGCAGGGAAGGAGAGAGTTTCAGTTTATTCAACAGAGTAATGATGTATGGGTGAACAAGGAACCTGAGCCCAGCGTCAAGATGATGAGGGCTAATTGTAACAAATCCTCAGGGTGGATGAGTCGCATAGTCATTAAGAGAGGGTGCCATGAGGCAACAACCTTTGGGAATACGGTAACTTTCTATTATGCCTTTGAGCTCACGAAGTTCAACTATCAAAGAATAGTGCTTAAACACTAAGCGATCTGATGAACCTTCAGCAACCCATAGCCTCTCATTGGGGTCAGTTTAGAGACAAATCGTTTAGCAATCTAACCACTCCTAGAAGCCATTTTGGATAAAGTATACACTAGCTCCCCATTGTAAGCTGAAGAATTAGGCTCATCATTACTTCCTACCAGGTGGCCTCGGCATTTATGAGCTGCCATCTATACAGAACACAGAAGAAAAAGGCAATGGTCAGCTTACTAAAGGCAGACCATCCCTGAAACAACTACTCTAACTAAAATCCTCTAATGCAGCAGAACATGCACACCTCGAGCCACTAAGACAGATGCTTAAACTAGCAAAAACCTAGAAGGGTTCAGCCAATAAAGCCCACCAGACTACTAAGTCCCCAAAGAGGTAGAAAGTTTAACCCAGCAATCTATAGACTATAAACTAGCAGGTAGAATGCCCAACAGCAAACAATCATTGTTAGACAGGATAATATCATAACCCTACAAATAAGCTCTGAAAGCATGAATCCGGGGAAAACTTACCATGATAAAAGAGCGAATCAGAACCTGGGATGATTAAAGATGAAAAAAGTTTTAATTAGAACAATTGATTTACTGCAACAGTAAAGGTAGAATCGATGGAGCAGGGAAATGAGACCTGCAATCGTTATTTGAAAGTTTGAAAGGCAGAATGTCAGCCTTCAAGAATGTGAAGGGGATGAATGTCTTGTCTCATCTTTTATCCCCCTGATCATCCAACTGTTTGATTCAAAAAATTAATTAATTGCCTAAAATCTAACGATCTAGCAAAGTTCCCATTCTCAACCTTCGCTAAATCAGTAATCTTGGGAAAAGGTGCACATTAAATGCAATAATGATGATAGAGGTAGACAAAAATATAAAGTAGAAATTTGAATGATGACATCACACTCCCCAACTTTAGCCTACGAGCTGCAACTCCCAGTCCGTAAAGCGAATTGAGAGTTAAGGGGCTAATGTTAGAGGTGATTTATGGTATTGGTCGAGTGGCTGGCAAAGGCCCAATAGATGACAAGTCGAGCCAAGAAAGGCTCGGATCACTCAAAGAGCTAAGGTCACGTAGAGGGGCCATTGGCTCGAAACTTGCAAGCTCGGGACATGACAAGTTTTGGAGGGAACCCCAGCTCAATAACGAGGCCAAGGCAAAGTCTAGCTCACTAAAGAGAAGCCCCTACCCATATGACTAACAGCTCAACCTACACGAACCTCTATTGCTAAGCACAAGCTTGAGATTGCCAACCTCCGGCCAGTAGTGACCCTAAAATAGGAGCTCGAGCTCACAGAATGCAACTTCTTTCCTGGCCATATGCTAGCTAAGGTCAAACAAGAAACACATAGACTTATAGACAATCTATAAAGCCCTTCTACAAGCAACAGTTAGACGAGCCCACACACAAAAAGTAACCTGTCTAAGTCGACTTGCAAGAGCCTATATTGTCCTATACATTTATTACTTGATATGACAAATTTATAGCCTGTATATTTACATTTGTAACCTCCCAACCTCTATAAATATGAGGGGAGAGTCCATTGTAAGGGGACTTTCGAAATACATGTGGGAGCTTTGTCAAAATAGTGAGAGAGACTTGTGTACTGTAACTCAACCAATTTGAATAGTGAAACCATCGCCTAAAGGCAAATACAATCAACGTGGATGTAGGAGTCGATCTGGCTTTAGTCGAACCACGATAAAAATGCTTTTGGTGTCTATTCTTCTCCTCCTTCATTCTCTTTACTCCTCATTCTCGCGCTTGTTACCCACACTCTAGGTGTTGACTAAAATCTGGGTCCACTGAATTAGATTTGACTGTCAACAGGAATAATAATGATAATTAAGGTTGACCCCTTAATGTCACAAATATGCTGCATTTATTTATTATTACTTTTTGGAAATTACTTTTAAATAGAATATATTTTAAACCTAGTCTTTATTTATTAGCATTGTTTATTCAGTTTCTATCCACTATACACTGAATGCACTTAGACGAACATTTTCATGTCCTTTATGGACAAAATTAAACCTCTCCTCCTACTTCATTACTTTTAGTATCATTTAAAAGGGAAACAAAATTAAAGCATGAGAATCAAGTAACTGATAAGTTAATTAATAATTCATAAGCTAATTGTCAATTATTAGCCAATAAATTAACTAGTTCTATTAAAAGTATTTTGATAAAATTAATTGATAAATTGACTCATAAATGTAAAATTATATAAAAGTACATGTTAATATAAATATATATGAAGTAGATTAACACATAGTTATTTTGAGATTAAATTATATTAATGCAGTCAAAATATTCAAAATATGAATATAATTACTTAAAATTTAATTAATTATATTTTTTGACATCAAATATTTATTTATTTACTTATTTTTTATTTACATATATTGAATTAATCGACATAGGATGTAAGTACCTTTTTTAATCCTCTTATGATTTTGTAGAAAAAGAACAACCATTGAAAATATTATAATATTAAAAAAATATTGATACATGTAATGCAATGAATATGTAGGATATAAACTGACAATCAATAAAAAAAAGGCATAAATCGAAAAGGAAAGATTGAAAGCTTTTAGCTTATGAGCTATAAATTAGCTTATTAAAACAAAACTTATTTTTTCTAATAAATCAGTGCACTAAACACCTCTAAAATGTAAAAAAGAACTTATTAATGAAGTCAATAAACTATAAATTAGGTTATAAACTACTTGTTAAGAGTACCAAACACGCTCAAGAAAACAAATTCCCTACACTACAAAAAATGGCTTGAAATAGCGGTAGTTATGCACTCTATATAGCTGTAGTTTGAACCGTTACAAAGTAAAATAGTGACGGTTAAAAGAACCACCAAAAAATAGGGTGCCGAGTCGACATTAGCGGTAATTACAAGAAAATGCTAGAATAATGAAATTTAGTGGTAGTTAACCACCTCTATTTTTAACAAAAAAATTTCAAATTAAAATGGTGGCGGTTCTTTACTCGGTACTATTATTTTTTAAAAATTTACAATTTAATTTTGTAGCAATTATTTAACCGCTATTATTATTTTTAAAAAGTTGTGTAAATTTGCAACTAATGCTAAATTTTGCTTAATTTTTTTAAAAATTTGAAGCCATTCATTCTATTTATTCTATTAATTACACTTATTATTCTTGTAAAATAAAAATGCAAACCCATGGTGTAATAAAAATGACATTTTTTCAAATGTAACTTATCTTACATCACAAATCAAAGAAAATAAAATATTCAAATATACAACCAAAAGCCATAACATTAATCAATTTTTACATTTTAGTCGAAAATTATTTAAACCAAAAATACAATAGAAACTAAAAAGACTGGATAGGATCAGTGATATTTCTGTCTTGATTATTCCTTCCGGAAGATCTTCTTGCATCTACCGGTGAAAATTGATATTTCAAATTAACATCAATACCATCCTAAAAGAAAAAAAAAAGAACATCTCTAATTGAAGACTTGCTTAGGAATTCAAACATGCTCCATCATTATAAATATTTAAAGATTCAGGTCCATTTTGGTGTTGTACATACAATGCAAGTAATAAGTATTTAAACCCATTCACCAATAAAAAAAAAATATTTAAACGTATTTTCTATTTTCATTTATCACGTACTGCTCTAGCATTATCTTATATAAATTGATATTCTGGTCTGCATAAGAAAAACTGCATATTCTCACATCCAACATTAGTTAGCCTTTAAGTTATTGAGTCTCAGTTCTATATCTACTTATTAAAGCATAGTTTAGCAATTACAAGGTCAAAGCATGTTACTGAAAATTTATAATTAAAGAGTGAAGACCCTCTCTCAATATATATAGCCATCTGCATGAGTGCAGGTGTGTGTTAATTCGGATGCATGCGTGCACGATGACTCTGGAATCAAGATATATAGTTTTATTCTATTTGAATTACCACAAATAGGAAGGCTCTTGTGCTGCATTTATGATGTGAGCACTCTAGCAAGCTCTCATACCTAAGAGATAGCCCGTGACACCGGCAAAGAGAGTGATCCCCTAACTACACTTGTTCTTGACCTAAAAGTTTTGGGGTTTGGTACAAGTTCTTTCATAGAAAACTCTGTAAATGTCAGGTTGGATATATATGATGTCTTGCATACGACAGTAGAATATTTAATTTTTCTTGGAGGCCAGTTTGTAATGTTGACGGTTTTACAATTTGTTATATTACACTAAATCTTACTATTACAACTTTTTATAATTTTGTTTCATAATAATTATATATTTCCGTATTTATATATAATTTTATAGTATAATTATGATTACAATCGTAATGTAAAATCACAGTTGCAACTTCATCTATGGACCTCAAAATTTCGGAATATCTTTGCTCTGGGTGTCTGGTGTAACCGTGTAAGTATCACTACATAGTTGTGTAAGCCATATAGGGCCTGTATTATGTGATATATTGGTTGTAATAGTTGCATAATGTCGGGTTAAGTGTTTGATAAAACCACAAGAAATAACCAACATGATGAAAAGAAAACTTATAGATTATTGACCCATATAATCTCAGAAACCTTGACTCGTTTCTAGGATTAAATTTGGTACTTTGGACCGAAAATAATTTGCTATCTTAATTATTTGTTTCAAGATTTTCCCCTTTTAAATGCTATCTAATTTTGATGATCTTGTCTCCTTAGAATTCAGAGACACATTGAGCTATAGAAGATCTGATCAAGTAAGGTGGTTTGATGATATAATATTTTAGCTTAGCTTCTTAATGATAATTTATGATTTTGCTTCATTCAAGACCCAGCAAACATTACACTTTCTTTCAACTTGATAGAGCAACTCATCAAGAAGACAATCAAATACCGAAAACATAGAAAACCCATTTCTCAACTGCCATCAAAGAAACCATTTCCATATCCAAAATTGCTATTTCTATAATCATATTACACGTCATAGTACCAAACACTCATTACTAGACACAAATCCTCACTAACAAATTTAGCAGGCCATATTTTTCAACAATGCATCAGCAATCTTAAAAGATATCATATGACAAAGTCGTACTTGTTGATCATCAGGTGGTTGGCTAGACAAATAGGGTGGAATGCACCCACCCATCGCCTTAATATAGTCCATAATGGCTTGCACCTGTGCTCGTGTTTTGGCCAACTCCTACTAAGTGCAGTAGAGCTTATCCTCATTTTGATGTACCTTTGATTTAAGCCTGTCAAATTCTTCTTGGTTCATAGGATGGGTGCCAAACGAATAGCTGGAGTGCATGCCACCTACTCTTTGAGAATTGCTCCCAAACACATTTGTGGGACAAATACCTATACCTAGTCCTCAAACACGACTAGGATGCTCCTTTCCAAACACTTATCCAAAAGTATCATTGGGAGAAATTATTGAAAGTTGTGTTTTGTTCACTTGGCTCAAAGCCTCTTGTAGTTTTTCCGAAGTAAACAGCAAAACATAGGTTACAATATCAATTGATTACTATTTTTAAAGTAATAAACTTTTCAACGAATCCTTACCCTTATGCTCCTTGACTCATCATTCACATACGAGTAATCATTTTTCCTATGGATAGCATCCCACAACTCTACTTGTCCAACAAAACCTTGTTTCTCCTTCTCCTATCATGTAAACAGAGGAAAAAAAGTTAGGTCATAAGCAAATCTTAATTGTATTCACTTAAATTAGATGACTACACTACCATTTCATCCTTTTTTCATGCAAATGTTTTTGACCCCGCAGTATGAGAAATGGTCTACTTGCTTCTATTTCGTGCATTCTGCTTGCACATTTCTTGCATAAAAAAAACTCAATTACTCATTTAGCCAGTGGTATAGACATAGTTAAATTTAATAATTTTTACATACTAGAATTGAATAAACTACTAACCTTGTATTTTTGTTTATCCCAAATCAGGACCAAGTCTCTCCATTGCTCTCTTGTAATGCCTTTTGGGTAGTTTTGTTCAATATTTTGCTCCAAAGTCAAGCTGGGCTCATAATGCCTGTTGTACAAGACTCCTTTAAAATCTCTCCACCATTTTCCAATTACTTGATTAGTGAGCCGCTTGGCCATTTCATCATTTTAAAATTAAAAATATGGCTATGACAAAAAAAAATCATTAGTATTAGAATGAAATATGAATTATACATACCAAAGTAGTTCTATTGCATACCATCGCCAATTAGTTAAATACATCATCTTTAATTGAGTTTAGTATGTCTTGCCAGGCCTTATACTTTATGGCATATTTAGTCCTAGCCAAATGACCCATTGCACCTAAAAAAATACCTCCTTTGTCTCCTATAGGTCGACCAAAATTGTTTGCTCCAACTATTACTTTTTCTCCATCCAATCTCCAAACTTGATCAACCCTGGAGCTTCTTGGCCTTGACCACACCATCCATATCTGTTGAAAGAGGTACAAAATATTAGTGTAATATTAACTCAAACACATAAGAAAATGATATATTATATTTACCTATCACATTGCATTGCCATCCACTTCTGGGCCTACTTTTCCTAGTACCAAGAGCATCAGCTTGACCATTATTCATCTCACGACCAAAATAAGCATCATAGAGCTCATTATTTATCTCATCACCTGCATAAGCATTAGGCTGCATGTCCCAAGTATGCAGGTTGAGTTGCATAGGCTGTGCATGTATGAACTATATGCGTTCGATAAGATGGGTAGGCTGAATAGGCTGTGAATGTGTGGACTGTGTGGGTTGTGTGGAGTGTGTAGGCTAAGTGGGCTACATAGGTTGGGATTGTGTGGGTCATGTGGAGTGTCTAGGCTAGTGGGCTAAATGGACTGTGGAGGAGATGTGTGGGTATCAGACACTCCTTGTGTGCCCCAAACTGTTGGACATCTCGACTTAGGCATTTCTACAAAACAGATTATAAAATAGTATATATTAGCACATTATACAAGAATCTTAAACCAATTTTAGTCACATTAAGAAAAACCACAAATAATGCAATTGTATATTTAAATTCTCAAACTAAGTCTTTCCACATTAAGATAAATCATGATTACTGAAAACTTATAGATTGTGAATCTAAGTATTTCAACATTGAGAAAAACCTGAAAGAAGGCTACTCTGACACATCCTCATCTTGCTTGGCATTGGATACAAGATTAAGGCCTTTCAAATGATCATCTTCCTCTTTTCTTGCCAATTGAATATTCCCATCATCATTCTCAAAATAAAGAAAAAAGAAAAAAAAATGCTAAACTCTTGTTCAGTAAACGGTTCATGCTAACATATATCATCATCCTCAAATTTAGCCATGTCATATAAGTCTCTTGGCCTGAGATGAATAACAACATTCCAATCTAGAGATATATGATCCTCTGCAAAATAAATCATTTGAGTTTGTGATGCAGATATGAAAGGCTTATGCTCTTCCCATTCACTGGTGTGAATTAATTTATTGAAATTTACAACATGAAAGCCCAAGCATCCTTTCTAAAGCCTCTATCGTTAGTGGTGTCATCCCATATATATTTAAAGAGGGTCACATATCTTCCATAGTAATTGAGCTCGATAATATCTATCAGTTTTCCATACTATGGAAGAATAGCATCTTGTCCATTGACATCTTGATGGCTGGACACACAATTGGTTATAGAAGTCATGAAAACTCCAGAATTTTGGATTCTCAATCCATTTTCTCAAGCTACTATCTGAAACTTATATCTATGAACATTGATGGCTAAGAACCTTCTAGCATTTGGTAGAGGTCCTTAGGCTAGTTGCTTCAAATCATTTGACACAGTGTTAGTCACATGATCCATGAAAACCGATATAAAGAAAATTATGTTCTAAAGTTATACCTATAGAAATGAATTCTAAATTAAATATCTTTTAATTCTCATTTGTCTAGAGAAGTAATCAGCAAAATCTTCGTTAACTATCTTATGCAACTTAGCAAAGGAACATGCTCAACTTCTTATTTTTCTCTTAACATATAGTTTAAATTCTCTATAAGCAATGATATATATGTGAATACTTGCTCAATAAATATACATGATCAAAGATATATAGTTTAATATGGATACTTATATAAATACTTACTCTATAAATGGATCAACCTCTTTGTAATTGAATAGAACATATTGGTGTGCTTGTCTCATCTCCATATGTGTTAGCGTGAAACTAGAGTCACTACCTATCAGTTTACCTATGTTAGGAAAGATATTAGACACTTCTTTGCATTGAATATCATTTGGTTCATCATTCACACGTCTTGGTTGATTGAACCTTGACTCAATTCCTTACAAATATCTTGAACAAAATGTGAGACACTCTTCGGATATGTACCTTTCAGAAATGGAATCTTCTGGTTGAGCACTAATGCAAATATAAGACTTTATATATCCCAAATATCTACATAAAGAATGATGCCATTAGGAAAGAAAATCAGTTCACTTATAGGTCATAATTAAATGGATAAAATCAACAATTACCTCTCAATAGGGTACATCGATCGATATTGTACCAGACCTCCTAAACAACATTCATCAACTAGACAAATCTTGCTTATTTATCCATGTTCTTCATTAAAAAAACAAATGTCAAAAGGGTAGAACCCAAAATGTTTTATATAAACTAATTAGTTTCATAAATTGAATTCAATAGATAGAGCTCAAGCAAAAGATACATATATAGCAGTTTCAATTCTAATCATCCCTTCAATTCAAAGGAAAAGTAGGAGTAGAAGCATGGAAAACATGTAGCAATTGAGCAGTAACTTGAAGATGGTCAAGTATTGAAATAAAAAAAAAAAGATTATAAGAAAAATAATCACTTCTCTAACTTTGTGATTGTGGGACCTCCAATAATAATGGAACTTTATTGAGAAGGAGCTTTCAATGGCTAATATTGCAAGGGAGATAAGGAGGCAATCTTTACGGCTGGAACCAATACCTCTTAGAGAGGAGGAATGTTGTTCAAGTTTTTGATATCATTCAAAACAAACTTCATCGACAATTAGAGATGGAGCTTCAGTAAGTCTTAAGAGTAAATTTTGGTTTCAGGCTCCTGGTCCTCTTTCTTGTAATCTTAACTAGTTCAAGATCTCATTAATAGATAAAAGTGGTCTTGGAAGTAGGAAGACACTAAAGATATTTTCCCTTTGCAATCTGCTAGTAAAATTCTTCAAATCCCTTTATCTGTACAAGGGATCCCTGAGTGGATAGCCTAGACTAAGTCCTCCTCTGGATGCTACTCAATTAAAAAGGGCTACTAGATGCAAATCCAAAGGTTTACTAACATTCTAAAGTCTCTTTGGATACAACTTTGACAATTGCATGTTATTCCAAGAGTCAAAATCTTATTATGGAAATTCTACAACCAAATACTCCCTACTATAGCTTTTCTCAATAGCAGACATGTCAAGGTTCCTTAGTTGTGCTCTTTATATGTGGTGAAAAATGAATTGGAACAATACCTATTCCTTCAATGCACCTTTACTCGAGCTATTTGGTATATCTCACACCTTTCCTTAAGACCAGAGTGCTTACAACCTTAATAATGGCAACTTAAAAAATAATAATTGCATTATCTTACATCGTCCAATAATTAAATACTTCTTCATTTAAATAAAAAATTCTAGAATCCTAAATTTTACTTTACACTTGTACACAATCTGGTGATGTGGGGTTAATTAATGGTCCTTGCTTTCCAATCACAAATTAGTAGGAAGTAGAATTTCTAGACATTACTTGTAGTAAATGGTTGAAAGTCAACCAAAAACTATTTAAAAGCATGACGAGAGCACCAAGTATATTGGTGAATTGGCCATTAGAAATTTTTATCAAAAACTATTTACACCAAAGGATTATGATAGGGTTATAAGGCAGTTTGAGCATGTGAAAAGCATTTTCCCTTTACTAATATGTACAAAATCATTTCATGTACATTTATACTAAATGCTAATGGTTTGTTGTTTAGGGTCTCCAATAGCAGCCAATCTCAGACACTTTCATACATGACAAAGTCACGATATGAACAACCTGAAGATCCAGACCAACTCATTAATTTAGCAAAGCCAACAATTCCATCTTAAACTTCAGATTTACCTGATTTGAGAAAGCAACCACCCCTAGTTCAACTGCATGGTTCATTTGCTATTGTAGGAAAACCAGCAGTAGCTGTAACTCAGCATTGTGTTAAGATTGTTGATACCAAAAGAATGGTAATGGGACCTCAACCCCAAGCTTCTCAGGGTTCAATGAATTGTACGAGATATAATTTGTACTAGGACGAGTAGTCTGAACTAAGAACATATTTCAGTTTATAGTAATATATGTAGCATCCTTCCTAAACTTCACTTGACAATGAAACTAGACTACTTACAAGGAGAACCCATGCACTGATAGAATCATACAAATTCCAGTTGTCTTAGAATTAAGATCATCATTAAGTTTTCATTCACAAACCCTACAATAAGAAACATTGACACACACAAATAGAGCAAGAAGTTAAGGATAGAACCTTAGGAAAATGGTCAACCTAGAATTTAATCCTCTCTATTTTCTTTGAAAAGCTGGCAACTTTGAGCTTCAAACCCCTAAGAGTACCTAGATTTGACAGAAACATTTGCATGAATATAAACAATAGTAGAGCACAATCAAGTTTGCTAATAAGGAAGAGGGGAAAAAGATAATACCAATAATACTAATAACAACAATCATAATGGCTTGCAGAGCTATCCCTTAATAATGCTCAACTAGGTTACTTCTCACATCATCACAAGATGGTACTACACTCCACAATTAAACAAACAAGGTATAAGGGCAGATGGTACCTAACTTATGCTTAGGTAGAGAAATCTAAAAATAAAGGAGAATCAATCCTACTATTCGAATCATTTCACACCTATCAAAGTTATAGAAGATAAGATAAAGAAATGAAATTTAGACACTTTTTCATAAGTTGAAAAATAATTATTATGCAAAGGCATGTTGAAAGTAGAGATGGTTGGGAGGAAAAGGTCAATTATGTAAGGAGTATTATATTAAGTTACATAAAATGGTTGATGTTAGCCCAAGCTATACCATTATTAGTAATTTTGAATGATTGAAAAAGCAATGAAAAAGTAATTTTAAGCTCACTATATGTTTTAGTATGTTGAACTCATTTTTCAGGAATCTTTGACTTAGGAACAATGGAGAATAATGAAGAACAATGGAGAACTTCAAAGATCAAGTGTTATAAGAAGTTTATGTTTCAATAAGATTCAATGTATAAACTGAAACAGTGATCGATCCAATTTTTTTTAAAAGAAGAAGTATAAAAATGTTAAGATTTGAAAACACTCTTTAAAAAGAAGTTTCTATCGAA
>JANHAO010003294.1:0-26464 GCA_026873985.1 Saraca asoca
TTTCCTGGTGTGAAGATCCACACACTTCCGCTGCAAAAGAGCTGGACTAAAGGTTAGTTAGCTCTACTTTCACCTTAGATTTTCTTTGAGAAATTTTGGGACCTCAAACTAGTGGATCCTTGGGTAGTTTGCTCAGCCTAGGGGAGGAAAAAATTTTGAAGTTTCGGTCCCTTTGCTGCCCCCTTCGCCGAACAACAACTCCCTTCAGATACAATACATTCAAGCACATGTGTTGTGCACCTAAAAATTACTCTCTCAATGTGATCTATCTTCTCATTTCCTCTTTGTATTTAAACACTAACCCTGACTGAGTGAATTTGTGATTTCTTAGAAAGTGAGCACTTCTGAAGCTAAAGAGTTGATTTTTCTACTCTA
Organism: Saraca asoca; assembly: GCA_026873985.1. Lineage (NCBI taxonomy): Eukaryota > Viridiplantae > Streptophyta > Magnoliopsida > Fabales > Fabaceae > Saraca > Saraca asoca. The sequence continues at coordinate 376 of JANHAO010003294.1, forward strand.
TTTATTGCTTGAATATTGGTTGAGGCTTTGAATCAAATTTATTCTTATGAATCATCATTAATATTGGAGATGCCAAAGAAAATCCAAAAGACTTGATTATATAGCTTGTTTGGAGAATTTGTGGAATTACTTAAAGATCAAATTTAAATTTGAAGATTGAGGATTACAAGAATAACTCTCGATAAGATATAATTTAAATAACTACTTTTAGGTTTCTTTGAATTATACAATGCTTTATGAATTAATTTGGAAACAACATGATTTGAATTTAGAAAAATTTTAAAATTTTAAAAAAATTAAAAAGAACCAAACCTCAGGTCATGAAGAATAAAAATTAGGCTGAGTCAAGCTAAATTGATTTTTTTTAAAATAAATTATGACCAAACTCGAGCTAATATATAATGTATAATTCCTTGTAAAAGGTCTAACTTGTTAGCTTGAGACACTACTTATGATCACTTCTATTGAACAATATGATAGAATGATGAAAATGTATGAATGAAGTATTATTTAAAGATTATTATAATAAATTTTATAATTAATGATCTATTTTGCCAATGCTTTACAATTTGATAGATGAAAATGTTAATTTTGTTTAAAAGATAACAATGGACAAATTGCTTTATAACCAGAAAGGTGCTTTTGCCAATTTAATTAGAAGTAAGGACCGTATCTCTCTCTCTCTCTCTCTCTCTCTCTCTCTCTCTCTCTCTCTCTCTCTCTCTCTCTCTGTCTCTCTATATATATATATATATATATGTGTGTGTGTGTGTGTGTGATTCCATAATAGAAATAAGAATAAAAAAATAGTATATAAAATATATAGGTTTAATTATAATTTTGGCTTTCTAATATATAAATTGATTGTATCTTGTCACTCTTAAATATAATATTCTATTTTAGTATCTCTAATATATAAATTAATACAAATTAGGTTCAAATTAATAATTTCTATCATATTGAAAATAGAAAATCTTTATTAACATATAAAATTTCAATAGGCATCTAAATTGGCAAATACTATAAAATAAAATTAGCAAAATTTGCCTGGTAAGGTAAAAAAATTGTAAATTACGTGATCCACTTACACCATGAAATAATTTCTAATTTGACTATTAACATTATGTAAGATATTAATTTCTTTCCTAATTATCGTAAACATAAAATTTTATTAGGGTTTTATATGTCAATTATAATTTTTAATTTAATAAAATTTATTAATGAAGACTCAATTTGGTCCAATTTATACATTTAAGGGACTAAAATAAAATATTATATGTAAAGATGATTAAATATAAATAATTTGTATATTAAAAAATTATAATTATAATTAAGCCAAAGTATATATTTTAATCAGAGCATGAATGGATTGCAAGCCCACTATTTGATATTATAGACTATTTTTTGATCCACAATAAATAATTTAAACTAGAAAGCCCAAGAAAATATACATCATGCCTGAAGCACGGATGGCCCTTGACATCTCGTTGACGTAGCTCCAGCCAATAAGAATTCAGAATACACGTAAAAGTTATCATATGCGAAATTACCGATACACCCTAGAGCCATTGGAGACGCAGATCATGTCCCTCTGGCTCTGGTATTTGTCAACAGAGTAAACTATACCATCAATCAAATTGAAGAAGAGCTCGGCTGCAAATCCCGCCATGGCTTATGTTGAGCGAGGTACTTTTCTCTCTTCTCTCTCTCAATTTTCTATCTTCATTTCGGTTTGCTTATTTATGCCAAATATAATTCCAATGATCGCAGCCTTGAGTTCCTGTAAATGCTGCTGAATGAAGTCTGATATGGAGTCTCCGATTTCCATCTCTCGTTTCTGAGTACTAATTACCAAATATGCTGAATTATTTCTGATGATTTTTGCGTCCTTCGATTAAGGGATTTGTGGGATCGTTTTTTCCTGGGCATTTCGAGTGGTGTTAATCTCTATTTCGAAAAGAAAACAACTAATTGATAGAAAATTAGAAATAGAAGCAACGGATTTTATTGAAGAGGAAGGTGTTAACGGATATCAATTACTATTTGTATTTATTCACTGGCGCTAACTTCATAGATTTCAGGTGTGTGTTGTGCAGTGAATTTTATGTATTGGTACAGTTTTAAATTTTTCTACATTTTTTAACCATATAAAGGGATTTAATTGATTTCATGATTTAAAAGAAGATATTTTCACCAACCATTTGAATAAATCATGGTCTACGATAAGCTGTAAGCCCTCTTTGTTTGCCACTTAAAGCACATCCGGTTGTTGTGTGTTCGGTTTCCATATCAAGTCATATCATTTGCCTGTCTGCTTTTATTACATGGTTACTTGGTTATAAAGAAGATTTTGAACTTAGGATCCTTCACTATTTCAATTTTCACGTCCAATGCTTGGCCTGAAGTTGCTATTTGACTATTTCACTTTATCTCTTGTTGCATGCATGGTTGTATAGTATTAGTGGCTGAAACTAGGTCTTCAAGCAAGGCAGATGTGGGATCATGTCGGAAATATTTGGTTTCTTTCTTATCAAAATTTTCGGCTTGTGTGATGAATCCGAAAGAAGTATGCTGTAGAAACTTTCTTTCTTGACAGCACTAAATGACTTGTATTCTAATATCTGGAATGTGTGGCTTCATTTAAATCTATATCATATTTCAGCTTATGTGATGAATCCAAAAAAAAATGCTGTAAATGCTTTCTTTCTCGAGAGCACAAAATGACTTGTATTTTAATATCTGCAATGTGTGGCTTCATTTTGATACATAATATATTTCAGCTTCTGATTGCTCCAAAATAAATTTGATGGGGATACTTTCTTTTGTGAGAGCACAAATGGCCTTCCCATGACATTGATACAATTTTGTGCAGGTGTTGTAAAATCAAAGCGGTCAATATGGCGGCTTAAAACAATCACTGATTTTTTCTGGGCCTTTGTTAACTTCATAGGCGTGTTTTTCGCGACAATGTTTTCGGTAATATTTACATTTCTTGATTCCAATTAAATTTATAGGAGATCCATCACCATGGAAATTGAAGCTTTCTTTTTTTCCCCCTTGTTTTGCTAATGCATCAAATATATGTTTGCAAATAATATTACCAACTTTTAGATGGAAAAGTCGGATGCATATAGAAAAGGCTCTGGTTCTGGGAAGAAATGGGATGGTGGAGGTGGTGGTGGCGGTGGCCCATATGGTGGTGGACCACGAGGCCCTCCTCGTCGTGGTCTTGACAATGTTCGTGGGTTGGACAGTGTTAGAGGCGACCATAGTAAGTTCATAATAATGTATCATACCCGTTTGCTCTGGGGAGGAATAGAATTGCTTTTCTTTTTCTAAACTCCTTTGCTAATCCTGATTTTGAACTTGTAGGTTCCTTGCCTGCTTGTGGATCCTGCTGTGGCTAAGTGTCCGATAGTTTTATTACATAATTTCTCTACAAATGTATTCAGAGTCGAACTGGTCGAATCTAAGTGTCAATTCGATATTTCTCTTAACATGATGTTGAAATAGTAAAAACCATAATGGTCAATGAGCCTACAACATAAAACTGGCAGAAAAAAACATTATTTGGTGGATGAATGTGGTTATGTTTTGAATGTTTTCACTTTTTTATTTTAAAGATTGTCTGAAAGTTGTCCTTATCATGTATGTATACACTGTTGTTCTTTAAGATGTTGTCGTAAACTCGATATTTGAACTTTAGCATTTCATTTCACCCAAAATTCAGGATAATGGACTAAGATGAGGATGTAAACCAGTCTCCAGTCCCTTGTACATATCCCATCGGCTTCTTCGTGATGATTTTGGATCGGGTGGGAAAAGTCACTTATTATAGTACTAAAAAAATAGGTTTTATTACTGCTTTTATTTTGATATAAGTTAATATTGTTAAAATCATAGTTAAATATTTTCTTTTCCCCACTGTATCTTTGGATCTTTTCCATGAGTGGTAACTGTACGCAGATATCATATAATAATACTTTTATCAATACCAATAACGTGATTGGTTGACTATACATAATTTTTATAATCTAACTTTGTAAAAATAATTTCTCCCTATTTCCGTGGTTCACACTTTAATCTTAGCATAAGTGCAATGCAAAAAATTAATTAAAGGGCATTAATTTGTATATAAGAAAATAAATTGTACCGAAAATAAAACTACTTTTTAGTCATTCATGTGGACCCTTAAAATTCTATTTTTTTTTTGAAAAACTTATTGTCCGATATTATTCATCTAACCCACCGCCAAATTTTTGACCATGAGTGGGTAAAAGATTAAAATTATAAAGAAATTTGAAAATATTCTACATATATGACATTTTACACACTGCTCTTGATTTGAGTGTAAAAATAATTTAATTTTGAAAAACAGTTTTATAAAAAGTATATACAAATAAATGTATGTTTAACATCACTAAAAAAGTCCTGTTGTAGCTATTAAAAGAGTATTAATATGCCGATAACTTTTCCTTTAGTGCACTATCTTCCTCTGGAAAAGAATACTACTCTCACCTTAATACAAAAAAGTAAGTATTATTACTTTTACGATTAAATTTGATCCATTAAAAATGTAAATTTTTTACACTGTTAGTGAAAAACGTATGATTAGTTAAATTTTTTTATTAACATTAAAAGAGTTGTAAGAGTTTTTAATGGCGTGACAAGATATAAGTAGATAATGATTTAATATTGATTTATATTAATAGAAGATAAAATTAAAATCCTATTTTTATCAAATTTTGATGTTATTTTTTTACATAATATTTGAATTAAATGTTAAATTTAAAAATCAATTTTGATCAATTAAAATATAAAAGATAATTATAATAAAATTTTTGATATTATCTATACTACTATAAAAGGGAGATTGGGGAGTTTGAGTTCCACTTTTAAATTTTAAAAAGGCAATTTTAAAATATTATCTATACTGCTATAAGTAGGGGATTGACAAGTTTACGTTCCACTTTTAAGTTTCTATAAAAAATCACCTTAAAATATTATATATTTAAAATAAATGAAGATAATTATGTACTAATACATTTAGTTACAGTTAAAACTCTTTATTTCAAAGCAGCTAAATAAAATCAAAAGTTTGAAAATTCTAATTTCCCACAACTCCTATCCTTTATCTATTTTGTTTGTCTCTACTTTCATATTATCTCCCAATTTTCTCTTTTCTAATTTTCTCAGTGTTTCATCGCATATTTTATTACCAAATCAACAAGTGTAAAAAAAATTGTCGTCATGCAATGCAAGTTCACTAACATTAACCCTCTGCCTAACAAGAGATGATGTGTTTTCAATTTTAATTCTCCTGTTTCATTTCTCTCTGTTTCTTTATTTTAGAACTTTGCTGATTATTAATGTGAAAAGGCAAGAACCTCATTGTTTACGGTATAAATTCTGATCTATTCAATTCATCAATTGACTGCCTCTCTCATATACTCTGTCTATCCCTATCTCCAAAAGTAGTTATTATTCTCCCATTCTTTCAGCATCTTGGCCTCAAATATATGATTGTTAGCTTAATGGTTGGCTTCTGTTTTGGCATTGTGAAATGCCATGATCATCTCAATGCGTTGTTGTGATGAACACAAATAGGTGAAACAACTACTCTCTTGCATATTTGACAGTTTTGTCTTCGATCAAGTAACAACTGCAATGTTAACTATTATCTTAAACATGTTTTTTTTCACCTCTACATAAAGTGAGAATGCAAACGGAGCAACATTAGAATGAGACACAAAAGGAAGAAGCTCATTAATAATCAAGGCCGAAGACTTGGATAATTTGTGGTCATTTAGTTTCTTTGTTCTATATTCAATTTCCAAATTCATTTATTGTTGGATTCAAGTTATTTGGCAGATTTAAAATTTTAGGTATATGAGACCGTATACATATTTGATCCCTCTAAAATTCTTTCACATACTAAACTTTCTTGATCCAGCTATAGTATGCAAGAGAGCAAACCAATAAAGAGAACGCTTCATGCTTCAAGGGGCGTATCTTCCATTGCTCACCCCTTTTATTGCATGAGATAATCTTTTTAGTCAATTTATGATGAGGTTATACTTCTATAATTTTCTTAAAAAAATTGAATATATTCTTTTATTACTATGCATAGCCCACGTTAAATTCTTTTATCACTGTGGATAGCCCTTGCGACGCATATTCATGTTAAATTTGACTTTACTCATTAACTCCAATATCACCAAGATCTAAAAGAACTTTCTATCAATTAGTTATAACATTAATTTTGTCTTAAAACATTCACGGTTAGGCAAGTCAATCAAGTTTAAGTTGAAGGAGTGCAAATGTGAGGTATTCTACATCTTCATTTTCTTTGAATACTTTGCCTTTACAATTTGAAAACATGTTGAGAGACAGTGATTTACATTGTGATATAATTTTTTTATTATTTTAATTTAAGTTCCTATATTATTATTTGCAACTTCTTTACAACTCATATGCATTTATCCTTTTAATCATTCATTCATGTATGCCACACTTGAGGCCATCCTTGACCTAGAGTTGTAGTTGTATAGAAAGAAGTTTTAATATAGTTTTAGAAATTATGATAGTCTAAAATTTGAAAATTAGTTACTATTGTCACTAGGCTCCAAAGTTGAAAATTTTCAATAGTGTAATTTCTTTTTTGAGAAATAAGATCCAAGTTTTGTTGGAAGTTTATGAAAGTTGGTGACTTTTCAAGTCCTACATTATCTAAAAAAGTTAGTTTTAAAGGGTATATAAATAAAAACTGTAAGTAGGCTTGCTTGTAGACTTTTCCAAATAATTTTAGATATATTAAGAGTCAAAGATGGAGTCTGGTGAATAAATGTTTTCTTTTATTATTATTTTAGAATTCAAAATTCTAAAAATACATTATTGTTTCTTATAATTATTTCGTGAGAAGTCACATTTGTTTAATAATTACAAATATGATTTTCTACTAAACTATTTTCACTACTTTAAATTGAAGAGATTTGAGTTTCATTGTATCCTAGGGGCATAAAAGTCTTTAGGGAAGTGTAATACATGCCTCAAAACTATTCCTTCTTGTTAATTCTATTTTATAACTATTTTCTTATTACTCTATATCTATATATTTTCTAACAATCTAAAAACTTTTATGGAAACAATCTTTAAAACACTTGTTGAAGATGTAGTTTGGACATAATGATTGATTATATTTCAAAAAAGATGGAATCTACAAAATTTGATTGGCAATGACAAGCCAATAGGGGGATGTATGTGTGTTTTTCAAATAAGGCCGTGTGATACCATTCACATGTGCAACAACTAGAAGAGGCTAAACATATGAATAGAAAAAATAAATTAAATCAATGACAACAATTGTAGTATCAAGAATCCATAACAGAATGTGGTTCCTCATCCTTTGATGCCAAGTAAGTTAATTTGTATCATTGTCTTGGCAATTTATATTGCTAAGGTTGCACTTTAAAGGAAAAAAAAAAACCTAATAAGTTGTCAAAGGCTTGGTATCAAGATTATGGATAAAGTCAATTCTAATCTCTAAAATAGGGAGCAATTATTATTTTGCTTGGACATAGGTCGAAAGGACTGATTATCCAATGCTTTAACATTTATTATTCATCATGGATATGTTACTAAATATTGTTGTAACCTATTCTTGGATCTATTTTTTTTCTTTTTTACTATAGCAGTTGTCAGCATGGAAACTATATGATGTTATAGATTAATATTAAATAATTTTTATTTGCTGCACAAGGAGGAATCTTTATTTTATAGATATGATTTATCATTCGTTTAATTGTCAAAAGCATGACATTTTAATTCATGTTGTTGTGATCAATGAACATGATGATTCATGTACAAGAAACATGATAGTTTATGTGCAAGTGATATGATAATTCATATATAAGAGACGTGATAGTTTATGTCTAATAAATATAATGATTCATGCGTAAGAGATATGATAGTCCACAATCAAAAAACACAATGGTTCATGTTTACTAGACATGATAGCTTGTGTGTAAGTGACATAATAGTTCATGTACAAAAGAAATGATAGCTTATGTTTAATAGACATAATGGTTTATGCATAAGAGACACAATGACCCACGACCAAGAAACACAATAGTTCATATTTGATAGGCATGATGGTTTATGTGAAAAGATATAATGGTTCATGATCAAGAGATATGATGATTCATATTTAATAATCACGATGGCTCGTGAGTAAGAGACACGATGGCTCATGATTAAAAAAGATAATGATTTATGTGCAAGGGATGTTATTGTTTATATTTGAGAGACATGTCATTTCATGTTTAAAAGACATGGAGATTCAGGAATTCAGTCAATTCTTGGATTCAATGAACATGTTGTTAACCTAGTTAAGGAGATTGTTAGCATTTTTGATATGATTACCTTGTTATTGTAATTCCTCTTAGTTTTGATGTTGAAAACAATTTGTATTTAATCAAATATTTTAGTGGTTATTATTTGTTTTTGTAGGATCAAAGTGCATATGATTCAAGAGATCTACAATTATATTTAGCAATTATTTTATCTTTTGTAGGATTTTTTGTAAGTGAAATTTTAATCAAACTTGATACAAATAAAATTCTTAAAATTGATAAATTAAGATAGCAATAAATCTCTTAAAATGATTTAAAATCAAATATTTTTCAAACAAGTTTTTAAAATGATCTTTCATAAGTGCAAATTTTATGAAAACTATTTTATATTGTGTGAATTGATATACAAATTGATTCATGTTGAAGAATTTGTGAAAACTATTTGAATAGATTCAACAATCAATTCATGAAGAAAAGTTTTGAAAGATATTTATACCGAAGGTTAAGAAAATTATTTCAATCGATTCCCTAATAGATTGAAGACCTGATTTCAATATACTATGATTTGATTCGTGCATCAATTTAAGTCTTGAATTTCTTTATGATATTTATAAACAAATCGATTCACAAATTAATTCATTAGTTAGTAATCGCTACGAATCAAGTCACTAATCAATTCAAGAATTGAAAATTAGTTATTTTTCAAATGTTGGTTATAACAACTATAGATACTCCTAACCTAATTTAATTCTTGTGTTTTAGGCTTTACAAGAGCTTATTGTAAATATTGTTGTATGAACTGGCTGTTCAGGAGCTCAGTTAAAATCATATTGTAGTCAATAAAAGATGTCATCTAATTGAGGATTGATCTAGTGAATGTAGACTTTAACTGCAATTTCAGTTAAGTTGAACCATTTTAAAAATTGTAGTATCTTTATTATTCTTTAATATTCTTTATATTCTGTAATTTAATTTTACTGCATAATTGTATTCTACTATGCTAAAAATTTTGCAATACTAAAATTGTTTAATTGCTGAATTGAAAGTTTAACTGCACTCTCATATAATTTGTCTCATTTACTTAATTAACTCTGATATTCAAAATCAAATTAGTCACTCAAATTGAGATCCTGATTATCTAATTAGCTTCCAAATCTAAAAACAATTTTATAAAGACTTCCACTTTTGCAATTCAAAAAGAATCCAATTTATTTTTTAAAGAGAGTATACAATTTACAATCATAAAAAGAACATGATCATTTTTATTACTCTAATATATATATATATATATATATTGAGACTTATACATGTTGTATCAATTTTTCATTTTGATATACTGAGTTTGCTTGATTTCAATATATATATATATATATATATATATTATAATCCTTTTTATTTTAACAAAATGAAAGTAGGGATTGTTTGAGTTCTTACATTATTTTTCAAGTTTTAGTCAATACAGCTTGGAAAGATTGATGGGTATAAAGGATGATAAACATTTCCATTAACAATAGGTTGTAAGGTACTATATATTTTCATTTAACTCTTGAATTGTCTAAAGTATGAAATTATGAATTAAAGTATTCATAAAGAGTTTTTGTATCTAATTTAGTGTTAATGAATTAGATAAATTAAATGGTGTCACATGATATGTCATGCATTACATGAAATCTAGAAAAAAGACTATTTAGAAAATAGTTAAATTAGATATGATAGAATAGCATGGATGTAATTTGTTATTCTTGATATATAAAAAGAAAGTTTGTGAACATGATATATTTTATATGATTCTTTTGAGACATTAAAGAGTGGCATAAGGTAAGTCTGATTTTATATCAGTGTCCCATAGTTTTGAGCGTATAAATTATATTTATTCTATATGTGAATTGAGCATCATGAAATTAATTATGTTCATATGTAAAGCATATACATATTAGTTATTGGGACAAGTTTATTTTGTGTGAATGATGTTAAGAAATATCTGACCTTCAAGATATGATTTTGGTAACATAAATATTATTTTAAGGAATAAAAAGTGTAAAGGCATAGTGGAGGTTATCCATGAAATTATTTCATTATAAAAGTGCAAAGGCATAATGGGGATTATCCATGGAGTTGTTTTATTTTTTAAGAAATTATTTGATTTTACAAACTAAGTGGAAAATTATTGAAAACTAGTTTGCTAAAATTGGAAAGCCCTTTCATAAGTTTATCTCTTGGAAGTAAGAATCCCCTTATGAGTATTTCACATAATGTTAAATTTCTTGTTTGATCAATTGTTTAAATTGATCAAGTTGATGCCATTAATGATTGTATATGCACTCATTGTGAGTATATAAGTGCTTCTATTATTTGCAAATTTTCAAAGGAATATAAGCATTTTAAATATTGATAGTTAAAGAAGTCTTACAGGAATTTTACATATTCATAAAGTTAGAATTGTACAATTTCAATATTATGGGATGAAACCATAATGCTAGCTGGGTAATCAATTAGTGATAGTGACACAAAATTATCTGTGAATGAAGAGCCATTTCAAGAATGGACATATGAAACTTATTGCTTTGTGAAAATTGAGTTTGAAAACAAGTAGTATACAAAGAAGAAAATGGCCAGGACTATATAAATGGAAAAGACTTGTAGCAATAATCAAGATCAGCCATATTTTTATATTATGTCATTAAATCTAATATGTGTCTAGAGGATTGAGAATTTACCATGGAAAAGTTTAGACATATTACTTTGATAAGTATATTTGATATTTGATTTGTGATAGTATAATCAAAAGGCTATATAAAACCAGTACAAACTTGGTGGATCCAGATTAATAAAAAGCTTATTAAAGAGTTGATAACAGAAAGCTCTTCTTATGGGAGTTAGTTTAAAATCCTTGAGATTAAACACTAATGAACCTAACTTTGAATTAGTAATCTCTTATTACAAAATTCAATGGGTAATAACAAGTTATTAATATATGTCTGCTAGCACTAACAAAGTCATTCCACATGTTTGAAATTAATTAGTACTTTTCATTACATATAAAATAGTTGTGTGAGTTTTGGACTCTTGGTTGAGTTATTGATTAAATGTCCAAAGCAATGGGAGCATAAATGAAACTTCACATTTATAAACATAGAAGTTGTGCTATTTCAACAAGAGAATTGGAGTCTTTCTTGTAAATGTTTATAAAGAACAGGATAAGTAGTGATAAACCAGTTATAAACCTCTAACTAAAATTAAATAGGTATTATCTGTATTATAACTTCAATTCTAATATTAGGAGTTAAGGTTCAATCTATGGATACTATCAACTTCATTAGAATTCTAAGGTATATACACTAATTGAAGGTTCAAATTCAGAGAGACCTTTTTATATACATAATACTTATTTGTGTGAAAAGTAAAGTATAAACACCAGCATTCCAAACTAGAGGGGGATTGTTGGAAGTTGATGAATGTTGGTGATTTTTTAAATCCTACATTGCTTAGAAAAGCCAATTTTAAAGGGTATATAAATGAAAACCCTAAATAGGTTTGCTTGTGGACTTTTCCAAATAATTTTATATACATTAAGAGTCAAAGATAGAATCTTAGATTGAAATTGATGAACAAATGATTTCTTTTATTATTATTTTAGCATTTAAAATTCTGAAAAAGATATAATTGTTTCTAACAATTATCTCATGAGAAGTCTTTCATTACTATATATTGGAGATTTTTGAGTTTTGTTATATCTCAAAGCACAAAAAACTTTAGAAAAATGCAATACATGCATCAAAACTATTTTTTTTCTCATTCTATTTATTTTATCACTATTTTCTTCTTACTCTATCTCTATATTATTTTCTAACAAGTTTTCATTGCATTATTGAATCAAAGTGATTGCTTACATCATGCATTTGCTTTCGTATATTTGATCTATGAAGTGTGTTATATTTGCTTAATTGCTTATTACTTACAATTGAAAATGTGTGATTGTTTTGTGTCTAAGTAAAATTGACAAAGTTTATATTTGCTTATAAATTTATTTTCTCATTCATACGGAGCACTAAGAACTTAAAGATATACTTAAAAGGCAGCTCAATATAATTGGAAATGTAGAGTGATAAATAATTATTTCCTATTTGCTAGTAAACATTACTCTTGCCTATTGACTAAAATATTAAAGTCTAATATGAAGTGTTAGCTTTTTGTTCCAATGGTTTTTGCCTGAGAGTTATATAGATGAAGACTTAGAAATAATTTGACTAATCATTAATATCATTTGGTCAAAAGATGTGTTTATATCTAAATACAATATATATATACATGCTTTAAAATGTTGACATAGTGAAAGATGTTAAAAACTCTCTGTGATGTTTTCAAGTAAAGAAACACTTAAAAAAATATTATTATTATAAAAAATTATTTTACCAATAGGCTAAATTACATATTTATAAAGTTATAAACTTTTTCCTATTAGGAATATGAAGCAACATCTAATAAATTAGGGAAACAAGTCTCTTAATTAAACTAGAAAGAAAACTTTATAAAAGTTCTTCGGTCATAATGTTTGCAAAAGTTTTAAACAATGGCTATAACTTCTCAAGAATTTCTACCTCAATTAGATCCTTTCTTTGCTCAATTAACACATAAAATCCATCATTGTTCTTAATATTGAATATGATATTATGCTTTTAGAAGTATTAAGAGATTTTTCTTCTATTGTGTTAGTTTTAATTTTTACCTTCCTTTTTGTAATCGGTTTAATGATGATTTTCATTTTTCTCCATATGAAAGAGTAAAAATTCTTTATTCCTTTATGAGTGACATCTACATTATTTTGTCAAGGTCGTTCCAACAATATATGACATACATCCATGTCAACTACATAACAGACTATGGTGTCATTATAGGATTTGCCAATGGATATAGGTACATAGCAAATTTCAGTTACTTTCAACTTAACACCTTTCTTAATCAACTAATTGTATAAGGTGTATGATGCTTCCTTGTTTTTGACTAAAGGTGGTTTACTAGTCCCCTAGAGATAATATTTTCATTACTCCCACTATTTATGATCATGTCACACACCTTTTGATTGATTTTACACTATGAGTGAATGAAGTTATAGCATTGTGTGTGGTGCTCTTGTTTTAGAGTGAATAGCAATTGTTGCACAACAATGTTCATCCTTTTTCATAAGCTTCTTCTACCATTATTTCTTTATCAACAAGCTTTTCCTTCTTTATGTCATCATCACACTTTTCCAAGTTTACAATCTTTCTGTGTAGGCAATCACTAGAATGATGTTTGATTGACCACACTTAAAAAGTTTATTTATGAATGGTCAAACATATGGATTCTTATTGATAGTTGGGGGAACTATAGTAGTGTTCTCAAGTGCTTGGCCAGACCATCTATTTGAAGATTTTTCCAGATGAGTTTATAATTGAAGGGTTGTGGCTTTTATACTTGTTGCATTATGCCTTTGTGCACTTGAAAAAGCTATTCTAGGCATGAATGATTATCTTTCTAATTGTGTTTCAATCTTCCTAGCCATCGTGTGAGCATTTACCATAGTAAACAAATTGTGAAAGGATATATGGTCTTGAATGAAGAGCTTCAACCCATTAATCTATCTAACAACCTCCTGGGAATCAATTTCACGTAAGTTGTTGCGTGCTTGTAGATTTAGAACTTGTTTTGTATAATCATTCACAAACTTGTCATGTTGATGAAAATTTTGATATTTTTGAAATAAGATCTGCTTATAGTCTACAAGGAGAAATTGACCAATTAGCAATTGACATATCTTCCTCTAATTCTGAATTGGACCTTTCTTTTGTTGATACCTAATTACACGAATATTGTACCACCACGTTCCAACACCTCCTTTAAGTTTATAACCTAAAATATTAATTTATCTTTCTTCCATTACTTTCATGGTTTCAAAGAATCTCTCCACTTCCTATAGCTAGTCCAAAAATTCTTTAAAATGAAGGTGCCCAATGAAATTAGGAAGTTCAAATCTAAGCTTGTAGCTGTTAGAGCCCAAATTTTGACTGGTTTCCTCATGCCTAAATGTCAGGAAATTGACCTCTTTATTAAAGTCATCATTGTAAATTAGTTGCAGGTTTATATACGGACTCCATCCCATGTTTTATTAAGATGCCGATCAAAGGATAGGTTCTTATTTTTACTACCATGGGTCATAGTTATACATATATTGGTTCCAAATGTTTAGGTTTTGATCATTCTAGTTTTGGAAATTAGGTGTTATTGTTAGCCTCTTAACTACTATAAGTAGGTGTTGCAAAACTTATTGAGTGCTTTTGGAAAAATCCTGAATGTCTTGGGATAACTAAAGGAATTGGCCTTGTATAGTAAGCTCATTGAGTTGGCCCTTATATACAAGATTACATTATTATCAGCTACCATTGAACAAGATTGACCATCATTCTTGATACTAACTGACGTAGCAGTATATGGTAAAAACTCTATTTAATGCTCTCAAAGAAAATAAACACTTAAAAGAAATATTATTATTATAAAAATCTATTTTATCAATAGGTTGAATTACATATTTATAAAGTTATAAACCTTTTCATATTATGAATAGGAAGAAAAATCTAATAAATTAGGGAAACCAGACTCTTGATTAACTAAAAAGCAAACTCTAATAAATAAACTAGAAGACTCCTAAATAAACTAAAAAACAAACTCCATGAAAATAAATTAAACTCAAAATTCTACATTATTTATAATACTAAAATCCTATTAATTATATGACTCTTGTTCTACATCAAATACTTATATAAATACACTTTTTTATTAATTTTATAAGTAGAGGTATATTGACATAGGACAAAGAAAATGAATCAAACACAATTATCTTTGGATTTTCATAATTATTATATGATTTTTATAGGTATTGTTTTTAAGGATTTTATTTAGTTATTTAAAATAGTTTTAGGATAAATAATATAGAATTAGAGTCCTAGTATGATACTATATGGGTTAAGAGTATTTTAGAACAACATTTACTTTGTGAAGAAGTCTTATTATACTTATAAATAAGGCATTATTGTGTAAAATGAAATACACCATATATTTCTTATTTTAATAATATTCAATAAGTTTTCCACTTTTCATGGATTCCAAAGTTATTTTCCTGGAGGATTCAAGGTTATCACCTAGAATGTTATCTAATACTTATTTTCACACTTCCATCCCACATCAAGTGGTATCATAATAGGAACCTACCTTGCTTGATGGCTTGTTGTAGAGTTTGTGTACAAAGTAATCATTTTTGCAGCAGCTAGCAGAATCATATTTTCATGCTTGATTATCAAGAAATTTCATATTTTGATGAATATTTTTTTTTCAAAAGGGAATTTATTAATTGATTGGCAAATCTTGAATGTTATTATGAGATTAAAGAAATTTCAGATCTTGATTAAGTTTAGCTTGTAGCTTGCAAATTGATTGATGATGCTGAAGATTGGTGGAAGCAATTAAAGAAATATAGAGCTTGAGAAGGTATGAGAAAAATTTCTTCTTTGTCAAAGATGAAGAGATTATTAATTGTAGAATTTTTCTTTGATGACTATGAGGAAATTTTATATAATGTGGGAAAAAGAGTTAATTCTTTTCTTGAGAATTATGTTGAGCTTTCATTTAGTTATAATATTTTACCCAAAGTTCAAAGACAAAATTTTCAATTCTCAAGAATTACAATGACAAGTGAGATTGCAGTTTTCTAATTACAACCATATGTAAGAAGATATTGTTACACAAGAATCAATAACTTGAAAGAAAGAGCTCCAACATAAATTTGATCAAGAGTACAAGAAGCCATCAAGAAGGTAGATGAAATTTCATGTGTTCAAGTAGTAGAAGGTTCGCATATTGAAGAGCACAAAAATGTATCAATCAAGTAGAAATTCAAATAGAAGAAGATTGCTCCTAAATCATCAACTAAGAAGCCATTCAACTATTAGAAGACGATGTACAAGATCAAGACTTGGAGATTATGTAAATCCTAACAGATTTCTTTGATGAAGACTCTCAAATGAAACTAGTAATTTCCAATATTCAAGTTGTTCCAGAATATCCAATAATAAAAAAATATTGACTTTATTGAATTTGAATTATTTGGTTTAGATTCTATTCTACACTTAGTTGTTCAAGCAAATCGAATAAAGATACAAGTAAATTGAGTTATAATTTCTCACATTATGAAAAGGTGAGTTGCAAAAAAATTTAATATTTCCAAATATTCAAAATATCTTTTTATATAGAATGATAGACTTTAAGATTAACTTACAAACTCGAGGATGAGTTTTTTTGAAGTTAAGAGATTGATGTAATACAAAGAAAATGAGTAACACAACTATCTTTGAATTTTCATAATTATTGTCTAATTTTCATAAGTATTATTTTTAAGGATTTTATTTAGTTATTTAAAGTAATTTTAGAATAAATAATATAGAATTAGAGTTCTAGTATGATAATATATGGGTTGAAAGTATTTTAGAAGGATATTTATTTTATGAAGAAGTCTTATCGTACTATAAATAAGGCATCAATATGTAAAATAAATACACCATATATTTTTTATTTTAATAATATTCAATGAGTTTTCCTCTTTTATGATGAATTTTAAAGTTATTTTCTCAATACATCCTAGGTCATCAATTAGAATATTATCTAGTACCTATATTTATGCTTTCGTCCTACGTAATATACACATAAATATGCATAAATTTTTCATCACAAGTATCTGTATATTTTATTTGTCTTAATTTGCTTTGAAATCCACCCAAATGCTTTAATGTCATTCAAGTCCTTTAATTAACATGCAATGATTCTTTATATTCATGTCATAACTACATTGTTGCTAAAGATTGCAGATGGCATATAATTCTTCATTATCATGTAAGTTTTAGTCCATTGATGTAATTAATTTGTGTCATTGGATGGAATGGAATATGTTAAAATGAAGTATTAAATTTATATTTATAGCAAAGTATCAAACAATTCATGTGGACATATGTAAAATTTAGTACAAAATATATGATTTATACTATTAAAAAAGTCAATTGTTAAGATTTGGATTCCACTTTTAACACACCAAAACTCAAATATCAAAATCACACTTTTAAATATTTAAGGGATATATAAGTTATCATCTATAGGTGTAAAGGACTACCATAGATTTCCCTTTATAATCTTGTTATATATGAAATTTGGTTCACCCTAGATGGACCTACGAGCAGCCCGAGAGTGGTGAGGGATCAACTCGCGGAATGCTCATACTGATTTGCCATCAGATTGTATCGCGAAGTGACCTTCTCAGCTCGAGCTCATGCATGATAGAACAACATCGACATCGACGTCCCCAAGAACGAGCATGTTCCCAGATTAAACGATCTGGCTAATGAAGTACGATTGGCAACCAGGGAGCTCGCTAAACCGAATACCAGTCCACACCTTGCCCAACAGACACACCGGGCCCATTTACTGAAGATAGTTTACAGTAGCCGAATAACAGGATTTTGTCTATCTATCCTGTCTTGTATAATAAATGTTGATGTAATATATTTACTGCATATGAAATTGCTATTATAACCTCTTCTCCTCTATAAATATTTGGAAGGGGCCCTCTACAGGGGAGAGATCCCTTGATGTAGACAAAAACTTTGTCAAAATAAAAAAAAAGAGCTAGAATATGCTGAAACTATGAGAGGAAGAAACACTGTATACTGAGATCTTTATAGAAATATTCTCACAATAATACACTACCGTAAACATAGGCTCCGGATATACTCGGATTTGACTGAACCATGTTAAAAATCTCGTGTCTTTTTACTGCTCTTCCCTTCATCTCTATGTATTTTATTAATTTGCTATGTTTGAACCAGTTGACGGTCAGAGATCCTGGAAGAATCCCCCCATTGGCCGAAGTTTGGCTCAATACCAAAATTCGATGTCAACAAATCTTCACCTCTATATATACATGTAACTTTACACTAACTAATTTCTTTTCTTTCTAATCGTTTATTCATATTTTATGAGGAAATGTTGTGATATTCTGTATTTAATATTTAAAACTTTTTAAAACAATCCATTCCATAATGATTTTAAAAAACTATTGCATTATCCCGCATTTCTCTCTCTTAAAAAAATAACTTATTATCCTTTTTATTTTAGATTTGAACCACTTCACCATTAATGTATAAAAAAAAACCCTACTCTACTAACCTCCATTTATTTTTTTCAAACTTACTAAAACAATCAATTTCACACTTTTACTCAGTTTATTTACATTTCAATATTTTAGACTAACCTCTTGGAGTGTGACATTTTTTTTTATTTAATGAAATTGTATACTTTAGCCAAAAATACTTTATTTTGCATTAATATTAAAGATGTGTATGATTAAACAAATGAAATTACATTAATTACTCTATCAATTAATTGTATATCTTATTATAATTAATTTTAATATATTATAAATTAATCTAAATTAGATTCATAACTTTATCATTTAAATTAAATTCACAAATTCATATAATTTAAGAAAGAAGAAATTACATATACAAAATTTATAAATTCTATATATGTAAATCAAATGACAATTCAAAAAAATTGACCAACTTAGAAAGTCTGACTAGCCCACATCAGATCGATCCAATTCGATTGGACCTAAAACAAGTGAAGTACAATGTGATTGACCGATCCATAGATAATCAACCAAACCCCATAATATCTAATCATGTGTCCACTCAATACAAGCCAATTGATTGATATAGGCCTTAGGCCCGCCTAACTGATACAAGTCTAGTTGCTTGCAATTATGATTAGTCATTGAATCACCTATTTCATATCAACCTATGCATCACTTTTTTATAAAAACCAAGGTATACACCATTTATAGGGGGTCTTCACTTTTACTCTTATGATATATTCTTACTTATAAGATTACTGACTTGATCATCGGAGTGCTCTCCAAAACTCTAATTCTAGTTACTTGTCTTCTCATTTTGCAGGTCTTGAAAAATGAGATTTATCATAAAGTCTATAAAATATGTATATTTAAATCAAAGTTAGAGAAAAATTATAATATCTATCATTTTTATATTAAGGATTATAAAATAATATACAAAATTAGGGAAAAGACACAAAAATAGAAGGCAAGTTGTTGAGAATTGTCATAAAATGAGTAACTTGATTTAATATTTGTACCTACTAAGAAAAGAAAGAAAGAAAAATTGAAAAGACCGTCAAAGTTACAAATGAGGAGATATTAAGAAATTAATGACCTTTTATTAACCATAATTTTCTAATCTCTATTCATAAAATCAATAGTCAAAAGAAAACTCATTAGAATAAATCAAGTGATCTAATCATGGATAGATTGTTGCACTATCATGTATGTTTGCTTATCTTAGATTAATTTATAATAGAATTTCTTTTCATCCAATTTTATGAATAGAACAATTGTGTTCATTTATTTAATCCTACATTTTTTCCTTAGGAAAATATCTTCTTTTTTTTATGCAAATAATGTTCATAGCCTTCAGTTATAAATAATGATTTGAGTTTTTAATTTTTTTTAAATAAAAAAGGTCTCTAAACGCATGCGGAAGCGAGTGCAAAGTGGCTGATATATTTTGATATTTTTTTTTCTCTCTTTTTACTATGACTTATGTTTGAGTTTTATTAATAAATATCAAGATCAAAAGAAAATTTTTTAAATGAATTATCTATTATAACATATATTGATTCCTGTTTTGTATTGTTGATTTAGAATACTTTTAATTTTCGAATTTAATCTACAGGTGCTACAAGATAACTAAGTTTATTTGAACTGTGAACAAATGATATGCCAAACATAATCATTTGTACAACTTAATTCACTTTTTTTTTTTTAATGTTTTAGCAACCAAAGTACGTATAATCATATGGAAGAATAGTTGCACTACTATATATATTTGTTTTAAATTAATTTATAATAGAATTTCTTTTAATCTAATTTTACAAATAAAGTAACGCAATTTAACATATTTATATTAAATGGTTAATTTTTTTTTGTTAAAGTGTACAATTTCTTTAAATAAATAAAAAAATTTCTGAGCATGTGCGACATGTGAAGAGACTAGTTACTATAAAAAGGGGATTGAGGTATTTGTGTTCCACTTTTAACTTTCCAAAATATCCAATACAAATTATTAAATATTAATCAATTATAAGGATAATTGTGTCAATTTTAATTCAATTACTAGTAGTTAACTAATTCACTTTTAAAACTTTCACATGTCCAACTTCCTATTATGCAATTATCTCAATCCACTTCTTTCTCTCTCTCCATTCCCTTTCTTTCACATAATATTCAAACAATTACTCACTACACATCAAATAAATTAAAGAAAAAAGTATTTGAAGTCATTATCCAATAAATTAAATTTGAATTCATTAAATAAATTTATAATAAAATTTCATTTCATCTAACTTTACAGATAAAGTAACATAACTTAATTTGTTTATATCAAAAGTTTAATATATTTTTTATTAAAGTGTACAATTTTTTAGATAAAAAAAAGCCTTTAAGCACTTGTTAAAGAGGCGTGCGAGGAGGCCAATGAGCAGAGAGTTTTTCGCCTCCTATCCCATTCATCACCTTACACCACATTAATTCTCACTTGGATATATTATGGATAAAATACATTAAATTCTTTTGTATTTTAAGTCCTGCACAATTTATTTCATTATCTTTAAAATTTGTACTCTAACTCTTAAACTTTACTTTGTGTAATACTAATCCTAATAATTAATTTTTGTCAGTTTTTCTAATAGAGGGCTTATCTGTCTCTTCCACGGGAAATCTATATTATATGTACAAAAAAAAAAAAAAATCAATCAACCTCAAAGCCTACCTTAATGTCATGGGCCAGTAGCTTTCTACCTGAAATCATGCGATATATAATGCCAACTCTTAACCAACATACTAGCCTTTCAACAAAGTCGAACCACACTTAGATAAATATTTGGGGCATTGAGGATTTTATTGCCCATACAACCAAAATCCCATGCACAATATGTCTGCAAGCCAATATGAGCGTATAATCAAAGCATTAATGCATACTAAGTTTCAAAGAACGTGCTACATAAGAAGCTTCTAGTGCATATTGAGAAGTGACTTTTTAAAAATAAGAAGATAGACAACTCCATTTTATTAATATATGCCTTATTATATAATTTTGAATGTATAGGGGGAATATTTCTAAGCTCCACACTTTAATCCCTAACCCGAGTCACAATGCATACCAGGTCACCAGACGCGCCCCCTTAAAGAACATTCTAAACAAAAGCCCTATCATCAAGAGTAGACATACTTTTTCCTAGTTGACAAAAGGATTTTTCTCCTAGCTCTTAAAAGTTCTAATGTGCCATCTCATATGGACACAAAGATAAAAATGCAAGGATCACAACCATATACTTTTCTAATCGTATTGGATAAACAATTGATGCTAAAAAGGCATGAATACCCCCAAAATGAGAAAAAATTGAAAAAATAATCTACAAGTGTATTTGCTCCCAAATTCGCACCATAAGACCTCTTCTTCATGCCTGATTTTTGCACCAAGTTTCATCCAAAGCACGTTTGCCTGTCAAATTGGTTCATAAGGTCGACTTGTGACATTCTCCTCTACTTCAAATGTTAATGACCTCATTGATGTCTTAATTTGACATAGCTTTGATGAAGGTTTCTCTTTTTGAGTACTAGCTTCTCAAATCTTCATGTGAGTCTTCATCCTACTTTACTTAAACTATTTCCTTAACTGCTCTACTTGTCTCTTTGAGATAACATCATTTGAAAGGCTTTAAGGAATGACACTCTCAACTTAACATAGCTTCCAGGATCGTTGTTAGTCTGCTACTCCTTAGCACCTCTCTTAACTTCCTCTCAGCTCTATCTCGTTGAACTTGCACCATTGCATCTTTGCTTTTCTCTACAACTTTGGATAGTTGCCTCTACAACTTAAGTGTTTTTTATGATGCTACCTCTACAAACTTTATGTTCTACCTCTATTGAGTCAACTTCATTGTCCCAACACAAACCCACGTGTGGCTATCCCTATAGCTCTCCCAGTTTTGTTGCCTCTGTAACTTCACCTGTCTTACTACCTCTACAACATTTGGGTTGTTACCTCTATTACGTGTGCTTGTCTCACTACCTCTGTAGCTTGCAACACACTATCCTTGCACAACTCTTGATTCGACTCACTATCTCTATAGCTCTCGATTCGACTAGCTACCTCTATAGCATAAATGTGTGCTACCTCTATAGTTTGTGGGCCTACTTGGCATTTTGGACATCTACTGATAGATAGACCTATATCCAATGTCCTATACCACTGGTGTGAGAGACGCAAGTCTCATATTTTATTCAAGCACAAGTCTCATACCTTGCTCATAAAACATGGCCTGCTTGTAAGTCTCGTACCTTGCTTACAAGTTTGCTCATGTTGGGTTCAATCAATCCATTATACTTCCATTATGCAACTTTCACACTCGATTGGATCCTCTTGACCCTCCCTAAATTGACACCTTCGTGGTATCATTCGACCATCATAATCTATTTGGAGTTGATGTAACCTAGCATCATGGTCCTTACGACCCCTCCTAGGTTTATACACACAAGTGCTATCTCCACAAAAATGATACTGGCTAGTTTCCTGTGATCCTCATAGCCATTCACTAGTATTATTGCCCTAATAGCAAATTTTTCAATGATCAGCGTCTTTTCTCTTGGCATTTCTCAAGCAACATTCCTTCTCTGAAGACTCCTCGTTTGAGTGCATCCTCATGATGGCTCCTCCACATCAATGGCTTTGATGGGGGTTGAACATCGAGTATCCTCCACTCGAGCTTAAGTTTCACTTTACCTATGCATGAGCAATTGTGAATCTAATAGTCATTACCATAAAGTTTGTCTTATGACTATGTAGTGCTAGTTCACTACGCCTCGAGATCATTGTTGCTACTCCATTAAATGACTATGTAGCTCGAGCTCATTACTTAGGGTATCATTGCCGGTTGTTATACGACTATGATATGCTAGCTCCTCTAGCCTCTTGTCTTGAATCTTGTGGATTAGCATTGTAGCTTGCTTATTGCATCCATAGATTGTGCACAATGGATCCCTCTTGGATCATCTCATTTCCTTATAGGTTTACTCCTTCAAGTAAAATTCATGTCCTTTGACACAATTTTAGACTCTTCTAATAAGATTAATATGCTCAACACATCACTAAAGATGTGCCATCCTATAGGATATGTCTATTATTTGTTGTGGCCATGCTTTCTCAAGCACGGCTATGGCATCGCCCTTTAGGGTTCGCTAACAGCTAACATGTCCCTCATGGACATGGTCAAGCTTTTTCCACAAGACTAGGGCTTCTCTTGGGGTTTTCTTCTACTAGATAGGCTGTCAATTCACTCATTCTCTTGAGTAATTTGTGTTCCACTTTTAACTTTCCAAAATATCCATTGCAAATTATTAAATATTAATCAATTATAAGGAAAATTGTGTCAATTTTAATTCAATTACTAGTGGTTAACTTGTTCACTTTTAGACCTTTCACATGCCCAACTTCCCATTATGTAATTATCTCAATCCACTTCTTTCTTTCTCTCTCTCTCTCTCCCCTTTCTTTCACATAATATTCAAACAATTACTCACTACACATCAAATAAATTAAAGAAAAAAAGTATTTGAAGCCATTATCCAATAAATTAAATTTGAATTCATTAAATAAATTTATAATAAAATTTCATTTCATCAAGCTTTACAGATAAAGTAACATAACTTAATTTGTTTATATAAAAAATTTAATATATATTTTTTTATTAAAGTGTATAATTTTTTAAATTAAAAAAACGCCTTTAAGCACTTGTAAAAAAGGTGTGCAAGGAGGCCAGTGAACAGAGAGTTTTTTGCCTCCTATCCCATTCATCACCTTACACCACATTAATTCTCACTTGCATACATTATGGATAAAATACATTAAATTCTTTTATATTTTAAGTCATGCACAATTTATTCCATTATCTTTAAAATTGTGCACTTTAACTCTTGAACTTTACTTTGTGTAATAATCTATTCTATAAGAAACCTATGTTAAAAAAAAAAAATCATGCAACCTCAAAAGCTACCCTAGTGTCACGGGTCGGTAGCTTTCTAGTTGAAATCATGCGATGCATGATGACAACTCTTAGTCAATATGTTAGCCTTCCAATAAAGTCAAGCCATACTTGGATAGATATTTAGGGCATTAAGGATTCTATTGCCTATACAACCAAAATCCCATTCATAACATGTCCACAAGCCAACATGAATGTGTAGTCAAAGCATTAGTGCATATCGAGTATCAAAGAACATGCTACATAAGAAGCCTCTAGCAAATATCGAGAAGGGTCTTTTAAAAAATAAGGAGAGGGACAACTATTTTATTAATATATAACTCATTACATAGTTTTGAGTATGTAAAGGAAGTATCTCTAAACTCTACACTTTGATCCCTAACCCAAGTCACAGTGCCCATCAGGTGACCAAACGTGTCTCTGTTAAAGAGCATTTTAAGCAAAAGCCCTATCTACAATAATAGAAATACTTTTTTCTAATTAACATAAGGACTTTTCTCTTAACTTCTAAGGGTTCTAATGCACCATCTCATATGGATACAAAGATAAAAATGCAAGGATCATAACCCTATATTTTTCTACTCATACTGGATAAATGATTGATGCTAAAATGACACAAATACCTCCAAAATAGGAAAAATTCAAAAAAAAAAATCTATAAGTGTATTTCCTCCCAAATTTTCACCACAAGACCTCCTCTTCATACTTGATTTTTATGCCAAGTTTTATCCAAAATTGAGCACGTTTGCTTATCGAATTGGATCACAAGGCCGACTTGTGACACCTAGTGTCATGGTTCAACAGTTTGATTGTCAAAACCTGTGGCACTTAAACTCTTTGCTCGGCACTTAGTCACTTAGTTCTTGAGAGTAAGTCAACCAACCTATCAAACACCATCTTAGTTTTGAAAGTAATGGACAACACTTATAATTTATATCAGGTAACCATAAGCACAAATCACATAGCACATAGCAACCAAATCGCATATAAAGGCAACCAAGTTATTCACATTGGCAAACATAATGTGTTCATGCAATTCGAACAAATACAGATAAATGTGGCCAAAAGCTTTTTGAATCAATTTACCAAAGGTTTTGAAATTTTTTTGAATCAATTCACAGTCTAAAGTTAGTTATTGTAACATCCATATATATAGGTCAATATACACAACACATCCATTCCATAAAAAAAATTTCAATTACTCTAATAATCAATACATAAATTATTTTGTCCCAAATTTGACAAAATAAATTGGAAACAATAAGATAATTGTAAAGAGTCTTAACTCTAAGTTCAACAGCATAAAAATTCAAATTGAAAATCATATTCATTGAAAATTTTCATCATCAGCATCTACATCTAGCAAGTCATCATCACTTTAATTCGCTGCTTCACCACCAACATTGTGCTGCATGTATAGATGTAAATGAAATTAAAGAATTACAAATGCATAATAAGAAGTATTTCATTTAGTAATAAGAAGAAGCATCAATATAAACTCTTGAATTATTTTGGTTACATAAATCAATAATGGTTGATCCTAATAA
>JANHAO010003295.1:0-26410 GCA_026873985.1 Saraca asoca
GTAAGTTATGCCTATTAAATTGTCTCTTGTATTAAGCCACCATTTTGGTTTCTCCCTTATTTAGGACCACAAAATAATAAAAAAATTAAAACTAATTATCTCTCATTAATTGTTTTACATTTTACAAAAATAAATTTTCATAAATAATTTTATGTAATATTTTTAAATGAATTATTATATTATTCTTACATTCAAGTGAATCTAACAACACTACCCTAGCAATCCTAGACTCACATACGATGGAAGGTAGTTTTTTTCGGGCTTAAATGCATTTAAGAGTCATTTGGTTTATACAAGAAATAAATTTTTGAAAAAAATTGAATTTTCTAAAAAATAAGTTTCTATATAAACTTCTCAATAAGTACCAAAAGTTGTTTAGTTGACATTAAAGAAATAAAATTTTCTAAAAAGTTGACACTAAAGAAGTAGAATTTCTTAAAAAGTAAGTTCTTACATAGTGTTTGATTCAATTATATATTTCATAGGAAGTATTATGAAAATGACTAAATATTTTATTTAAAAATTATACTTTTTTACTAAGATACTATGTAAATTTTTAAAATCGTACTCTTATTATTATTTAAATTTTACAATGATAGTTTTGTATTTTGTTTCATTAAAAGCATAAGAAGTAAAACTTAGTTAAGGGGCTAGGTAAGCAATTTTCCTATACTTTGTGAGAAATACAATTTCTTCTATTTTTCAAATTAGTAGTTAATCAAACAATTTAAATATTTTCTACTTTCTGGGAAGTTGTATTTCCTATGAAACTTTTTATGAATCAAATAACTTTTTAGTCCCCCAATTTTGTTGAGAGTTACAATTTTATCTCCCATTTTTAATTTGAATACTATTATTTTACACCTTTTTTCATTGTTGCAAGTAGTCCTTCTACTCTTAAAAAAAAAAAGAAGATAAATTTGTTGAGTGAATACCTATTTAATTGACATGATATTTATGTGGCGCATCTTTTACTTATGTCCATAGTCTAATATGAAAAAGTTAGAAAATACCCTTAATTAAGACTTATATTGACAATTCAAATACAACTATTGTGATTAAGAGTATTCTTTGACCCTTCCCATTAGATTATGAGCACAAAAGCAAAATATGTGTAACATAGATACCACAATATCGACTAAATAGGCATTCATTCAACAAGTTTTGTCTTTTTTTTTTAAACAAAAATTGAACGAAAGGAATTAATTATAATATTATAAAAAAAAAGTAGAGAATAACATTGTTTAAATTAAAAATAGGAAGTAAAATTATAACTTTTAATAAAACGGTGAACTAAATAAACCCCTTTTTCATTATTATAGCAACAAAGTGATAGATTAAGTTTTCACAAGTGTAAATACAATCTACATAAAATCTTGTCCTAATAGGTTGAATCATTCCTTCTAAGTGTAAGTCAAATATAAGGTATGAGATGTGAGCTTGTGGAAGAAATTTTTTCTCTTTTTATGTGTATTTTGTCATGATAGGAATGACAAACTACTTAATATATAAAATGTTTTGAGTTTGAACCTAAATCACTTAATGAAAAAGTCCAATTTGTAACAAGGGGGTGCACGTATAAGGAGATTGGCTTGTATGTATGCGCGTGTGTATATATATATATATATATATATCTTCGTAAATATAAATATAATTGGTGTTTTATGTATATTCTTTTAATTGATCTGAAGCTATGCATTCTATGGACTTAATTGATGAACTTCCTTATCCACCGAAAAACTAAAAAAACACTTAACGTTGCTAAATATCTAAAAGCCAAAAAAATGGATGAGATATTATATAAAGACAGCGAAGGAAAAAGAAAATGGTAGGGCAAGAAAAAGAAGAAACGGAAATGACCTTGGGTCAAAGGCTGGTGTTAATTTTATCATATCATATATTCATTAAAATCGCGAGAAATCAGATAATAGTCACTGTTCATTCTCTCTTTCTCTCTCTATCTCTGCATTCCCTGCAAGAAAGAAGGGAAAACTGTAACTGCATATCCTATTACACATCCCAATTACTTGGTAATCTCTGGTCTCGATGATTATCCCTCATTCTTTTGTGTTTACTATAAAGTTGTTGCTTTTATCTTAAAAAAACCAAGTACCCCTATCCATGTATTGCTATGTAGCTATCAATACAGCAGGCCTGCATTATATTCACATTATTATCATAGAATAACTTAGAACTGTTGAATTGTTTAATCAAAACATCAAAAGGGTATGCTGCGTTCTGTTATGTCATCACTTCTTGTGTAGCGGGCCGGCAGACAGACAAAGATCTCTTGTTGGGTTTTCCACATGTTAGCTGCTTTCTATGTTTGTATATATATATTACTATATTTTGAATGCTTATGAAAAGCAGAGGAATTTGAGTTTGTTATTGGAAGCTGTGTTGAGATAGCTGAGAAATTGTTTGTGTTATTGCAGCAAAGACCGCACCAAACTAAGAAAAAGCAAAGGCATGGAAGCGAAACAAGTGAGAAGACTTCACATCATCTACTTCCTCAGCAGTATGGGCCGCATAGAACATCCCCATCTCATTCGTGTTCATCATCTTGGCCGTAATGGGGTTTATCTCAGAGGTGAATTTTCTCTCAAAGTCTCTCTGTTAATCTTCACTGCCTCTGCTTTATTTGTATCTTTCTGAAATTCTCAAGGTTATTCTTAATGGGCTATGATTAATCTATTAGATTAAACTTTATATGATACTGATTCTTTTGTTTTTTGTGTGTGTGTGTGTGTGTCAAAAGATGTTAAGAGATGGCTGGCAGAATTGAGAGGAAAGGATATGCCGGAAGCTTTTGCTTGGTCCTACAAGAGGTTAAGCTTGAGTTGCCGATCCTGATTCTTTTCCTTTTCTCTACCGGTTGAACCATAAGGTTGTTTCTGAAATTAATTGTTCCTAACTATCATTGAATGGCAGGAGGTACAAGGCTGGTTATGTGTGGCAAGACTTGTTGGATAATGACCTCATCACCCCCATTTCTGATAATGAATACGTCCTCAAAGGATCACAAATCAACAATACTTCATCTGGTACATATTTGAGATGATGTCTATATTCCCACTTTTAAATGTTCATTAATTTTGAGTAGGGCCAAACATGATTTACAAGGTGAAAAATTAGTCTTCTAGTAACTGAGAAATTGTGCAATGCAGTTTTTTATATTTTGATTGTAATGCTGAGAAATTTTGTAATGGTGTTTTGAAATATTTTCACAAGTAAGAAACTAAGATTTGGATGCTAAAGCTCAAGAGATACTTTTCTGACTTGTTAATATGTGAAAGGCAGTAATACCCGTTTTCTCAGTGCTACATAAGGACTACAATGTTTTCCATTTACGGGTTCATAGCAATTTCTGAACATAGAAGGGATCCAAATTCATTCAGAAGAATTTGCAAACTTATATACTCTCTGATACTGATAGGCATACTAAATTGTAAAACTCCATGCAGAAACTTGTTTCCTTGGTGAAAAGAAAGCTTCTATATTGGTTGAGGAAAAATCTCCTGAAGTACATGTTGCAGATGATAAATTCCAGCCAAAACCATCTATCAAAGAGGAATCTCAAATTGAAAGAGACCCAGATTCGAAAACCAAGACCCCAAAAAAATTTGCTCTGGAAATCAACCAGGATTCAATGGTGTTCGGATCTGACATATCAACTTCAACGTTGGCAGAAGAGTATAATTTGTCTAAGGTTGAGGAAGATAAGCTTTTGGAGACAAGCAAACAGAACTCAGATGAAAAGAGCCACGGGAAGTTTGAGAATTACTCACTTCCTTGTTTGTATCACAATCTTTTGAATAGAAAAAACAAGAAGCGTGGCAGCAGAAAAGATAATATAGATGAAAGTGCCACACCAGATTCATCATTTTCTACATCTTCATCATCATCATCACAGTCGAACTTTACAAAGAGCAAAAGCTATTCAACCGGAGCTTCTACTGTTTTTCACAATTTGATTCCTTGCGGTGCTGTGGATACAAACGACGTAGTGCTGCTCACGGTGAATAAGGGAGACAAAAATGTCTTGAAGAAGTCTGATAGCAAAACAGATAAGGCTGAGATTTGTAAGGCAGATAAATTGGGAGCATCTGCTCGGAGTTTTAGAACTTCTTGGGATTTTCAGCAGCAACAATATGGCGCCAGGTGAGTGAATTATGAATTTATTTCCAATTTTTACTTAAAATGTTCTGTTCATTTCTAAGTTCAACTTTCTTTTCTTTTCTTTCTTTTCCAGAAAAAGCTGTGATGGGGAAGGTACAAAAAATAACAAGAAAAAGCTAGGGGATTTCATAAGTCAAACTTCTTATAAACCACTAGGAGGACCAACTTGGTCTAAGTGACTCAACGTACTATACTATCTGGCTGTCTTTGGTTAGCATTTCAACAATGTCGTCAAAGGACAAAAATTTGTGAAAAAGCTTCGATGTAGGTTCATATTGGCAGAAGATGTATGAACTTATCATGGAAGATAACAGCATTAGAAGTTACAACATTGCTAGTCTTATTTTCATTCAAAATATCTCGTTCAACAAGTGAAGGAGTTTAAGGGTCTGTTGTTTTGTTAGTAATTTTTTTTTTAAGAAACGTTTTTCTTACTTAATTTTCATATCACCTACATATATTTTGATTAACAAAATAGTGCATGATATTATTATAATGAGAGAAAAATAATTTTACTATAAAGTAGTGACAGAAGTTATTTTTTCCCCCATACAACCTAATGTATAACATGAGCAAATAGAACATTTTTTGTAATGTTAATGTTTAATAATTATACGTACAACTAAATGACATATTATTTCTAAGATAATTTTTTTTTGATAAAATAAATTGATTTGAGTAAGTAAAAATAAATGGAATTAATATTTTTCCTAGAAGTCAGAGAGTCACTATTTCCAACACTGGTGCATGGAGATCAAGAGGAAGTAGCTGACCCCTTTCTGAGTTCAATCATAATCATAATAAAGTATAGGCACAAAGTCAAAATGCCGGACAGTATGACAAGTGGCAAATTTGTCCAAAAGGAGGATGGAGTCCAAGCTAGTTGGATTATCATATATCATAAACAATCAGTTGTGATTTATTTTACTGAAAAAAAGGTTGACTCAGATTAATCAATTAAGATGTCCACCAACGACATTTGACTGTAACGGCTCAAAGATACTGTTATATGTTCTTCCAAGTGTCAAAAATAATTTGGTAGAAAATGTTTGAATTGCTTGTCTTTAATGAAGACTGTAAATAGGGATTGAACAATGCAGGCACTGTGGGCAGTCCTTCAAACCAGAAAATGCACAAACACTTGAAGTCATGTAGTGGAAAGAAGGCATTAGCAAAATCTGTTGCAGCTTCTGCTGAGTAGACACAGCCCCACAGATCATAAACTTCTTCCTGTAGAGATTCTACCTGTAACAACCTTTTGACGAACCAAATATGAATTGCTTTCAGCAAACTTTTCTGACTTATCAGAAGAACCTTCTTTTTAAGTTTTTAGCTAGATTCTCATATTAAGGTCAGGAGAAAGCAAGAAAGAGGTTAGAATGTAAATGTCCAAATTCTCTGTTCTATTAGCATCAAGCTGCCATTGGGAGGATGGCTGCTGTCGTAAAACAAGGTTTCTGGCTTTCTTCACTGAGTTCCCAGCCCTAACTTGGGATTCATGCCAACTGGATGGAAGAAGTTCACTATTTTATGCATAAACTTTATGAAGAATTTCACGACAAATGTGTTCTAATAAAACATTCAGACCAATAGCAAAAATTTGCATTCAAAATACTGAATGCTCACTAGGGTAAATCAGATATCATTAGAAGCCATATACAACATAAATCTTAATCCACAATGGATGCTTGGTGCTTACATGAATTACCTCACTATAATAATGCTATACAGAATTACAGAATACACTGAAAACTGTATTATCTTAGGCAGGAATTTTGTTTCTTGATGATGTTAGACTGGGTTAAACAAATTGAAAGGACAAAGGTTGAACCTATTTCGTGAAAAATACCAAGACCAAAACGGGCTGTTATCATCTTCATTGTAATGCCAGCATCAGCTGTCAAGACTCTAAAGCAATGAAGTCAGTTGATTGTATTCCAGTTTGTCATTCTCTTGGTTCTCATGGTCCTATATTTACTTGCCGGAGGTAACACCAGAATCAACATGCTCCAACAGAAACCCGTATAACCTTTTCCTTAGGTTCTCCACCCTATTATCAACTTCATCTCCTCCACCAACCAAACCTTCTAACCAGTGATTCACTTTTTTGAGCTGTCCAAGAAGACATGCAATCTCAGTGCCTCCTTCCTCACTTCTTGACCCAAATCCATTGTCTAGAGAATCCTCCAAGTACTTCAAGAACCATTCATGAGAAACTGGAAGCAGTTTCTCTGCTAAACCTGCTGCCTCTTTTATTCCAGTTTCTTTCGACTGATCCTCCTTTTCAATATCCTTGTTCTTGGCTGATAGAAGATGCTGTTTTGAAGAAGGAACTCTTTTAGCAGTTGAATTTGGCAAGAGACTTGCCTGAGCTACACGATTTGGCTTCTTGTGAGTAGGATTCTCAGTATTTTTGTCACTGTTAGCATTCTCAATGACAACATAATGACATTTCTCACCCTTCGAAACTCCACTTTTCTCTCGTGTTCTAAAAAGATTGAACTTTGCAAGATTAGTCCCTATGGCAGCTTGTACCCAAGATATAGCATTCTTGTTAGTGGAAACCTTACACACATGTTCTGGTGTATAATTTTGGCCGGTGTTACTGTTACCACTGCTATGCCTTACTTCAGCAGTTGGGCTGAGCAAGGAATCTAATAACATTGCTGCTCTCTGTAAATTTAGGTGAAGGTCCAGAAACTGTTCCACAAGCGATCCAGCAGAAAGCGTACGAGAAGATTTGCAGAGTTCAGCAAACAAACTGAAAGAACATACTTAACTGTTATATTCGATGCAATCATGGATTGTGGGAAAAATTTAGTATTGATCCAAAGAAACTAAAAAGGATATAATATAACCAACAAAACTAACTAGGTTTCTTCCACAGTAACTAACACTGCTTCAATGATTCCTAAATATATAAACAAAAGAAAAGCTCTGAAGTTTCCTTCCCTATTTATCCCGGACTATTTTCATCAAGTAAAGTCATATATCATGTACATGGAGATTATATTTTATGTGATGACAATATGTATCTAGTCTAGTCAAATAATTATGCTAGCTAACTTGCATAATAATTTAGAGTATATACATTAAGAAGGACCAAGGAATTGGACTGCAGAATATTGTATTTTATCTTCATCTTGAAGAGGAGGATATACCACCTAAAGGGAATCAGATAATTAAAAATGGGTACACTGACATAAAAGAGCATGGACAGTTAAGTGTACTCTTTAAGTTCATCTTCCAAAGTTTCTAAGCTTTATCTTAGCATACTCACAAGCTATTTGAATAATATATAAGAATGAGTTCATCTGCCTTCCTCGTGGACCACATTTTAGTTTCACTCCCAACATGAAATGTATGGCAAATTAATGACCTGAATTAGATAAAGTTCATGCATCTGATTTTGACATGCCTCATGGTGGTAGTAGTACTCAGTCATAATTATAGCCTATGGTAGCAAATTGGGCTACGCAAAAGATAAGATGTATAGTAAAGGTGCTCAAATTAATACATACCATATGACAAGATGGAAGAAAAGGAAAAAAAAAAAAAATAGCCATTTTAATGCAAAACAAAGCAAGAGAATCAAGGGTATAAAAGCATACCACATGCATTGGATAACACTATCTGTAGCAGATGCTTCTTGAAGAGCACATGCAGCTGCAGAAGATGCAGCATTTCTACTGGATACAACTTGCTGTCAAAGATAAAATAGGATTAAGAACTTAGCATCTAATGGTGTGTAAGTTTGAATAAGCCCAAGAAGGATTGAATTTATGTACCTTTCCAAGATCACACAAGGTAGATGGGAGATCATTCCATGTCGTAGATGGATCATACCAAGTTTTCAAATTCAAAGGCACCCTAACAAGATGACCGGGAATTGTGCCCCCACTTGAAGATTTGACAGATGATAACTTAACGGGTTTTCTAAGTGGTGTAATCGTTGCTTTTGGAGAACAGTTCTCATTTTTGTTCTTCAGTGGCGAAATACTAGGGGTTGGAGACTTAAGTGGAGACACACTCTTAAGAGAAGCCTTCTTGTTAATCACCTACAGCAGAATCTCATCATGAGCTTCACAGAAACTTCAAATGAAGAACTTGTATAAAATTTCAATATAACCTTACCCAGAACTATCCCACATTGTGGAGACATTGAAAATTTGAACTCTCATTCATGCAAGAGTAGTGTTACATTCACACAATACCTCTCACACTCTCTCACACTTGTACATATGGCACAATCCGAGTCAAAATGACTCCACATCTTTTAAGGGAGTGAGTGAGGGAGTTTCTCAGTCAGAAAGGGCCAAGTGTGTGCAGAGGGATTTATGTGTGCGAGTATCATTTTTCTTCATGCAATTCACTCAGATAATATTCACTGTAATACTACTCGAAAATGTGTCATTGCATCGCACAACCTTTAAAAAAGTAAAAGGTTATCCTATTTCCCAACAAAAAGTAATGTTGACTTCTTCATTCCCTAAGAAATGGCTCCATTCACTCAGGCGGACAGACATAAAGCATTCTGAAGCAATAGAAAAAGTGAGGGCTCTCATTCAACATCAGCATTATCTAAAACAGTTTTCACTTATTAAAATGCTTTCAACTGTAAGTGAAAAACTGTCAAGCTAGCGATAAGTACCCTATCTGAAAGTAAACCTTGTAATTAGAACAAAACCTCAAAACATAACCATACACAAAAATTAACAGGATTAGATTTAAAATTAAGAAAACCCTGATAATATCAAAAAAACCAAAAAAAAAAAAAAAGGTAAAGTGGAAAGCTTTCAAAAGGAAAGTGCAGGCAAAACAGAAAAAGGAACATACATTAGGTGAAACTGAAGTCGAAGAAGATCTCGGCTTCGATCTATTGGAAGTAGCCGAACCACTCTTAGAAGAAAAACTCTGATCCCAAACCTTTCTCGAAGAATCCAAATTCAGCCTTCTCATTTCCAAACCCCCAATCTTCACCTTAGCATTATTCTTCAATGGCGAAACTTTTTTAGTCTTGACCTTCTCATCGCCCCCCAATTTCTTGGCTTTACCTTTCACCTTAATCCCGTCATCTTTCCTCAAACCATTCGTTTTTCCCTTCCTGGATTTCCCAAAATCAATACCAGCACCAATGTGCAGCGACTCGCTGGAAACTAAATCCACAGGATTTCCAACACAGGGCCTTCTCTTCGGAACAGGCTTCAAACCGCGAAGAACAGGAACAGGGTACGCAGAATCAAGCCTAGTCACATAAACAAACTGACCTAATTGGACTTTATCGCTGTAGATCAACTCCACGTCTTCACCGGATACAGAAACGTACGCTGAGTGCTTTGAATCGGAGAGTTTCAGAAAATAGCCTCTGTTCTGCCATGGATCGTCTCCTTTAGCCAAACAGGGCACTATTTCAATCACTTGAAGTAAAGCAGAGCGATGCTCTCCGGTTACCTTCACATTTTTGTTGCCTGCATTTTCTAGAAGCTTTGAAAGGACGCCGGGAGTTAAAGACGCCATGGCCGAGCTTGTTGAAGCTCTTTAACTCTATACGTCTGTGTGTTCTAGCTCTGTTGTAGCTATTACGATACCATCTTACCATTGGAGAGAGAGAGAGAGAGGAAGGCAGTCTGAGAATCACTGAATGTTTGATAGGGAAAGTTGCAGGTTTGGCAGAAAGGGTCAAACAGGTGTCAAGTGAAGATCTCGTTTTTGAGATTTGCAGACAGTAACTAAAAAACAGAGGAAGTAGGAAGAAAGTAGCTAGCATGTTGTAACTATTAAGGATAATATCTATCTTGCCAAACAACATATTATTAAGTAAAAAAAAAAAAAATCCTAATGTATAGTTTATTAAGGAAGGAGTTTAGGCAAAAGATCCGGTTGATGTCATCAGAGTTTATTATTGTGGTGTGTGATTGAATTTCTTTATTATTTTGTTTAAATTGACGTAAATAGATTAATAAATTATATCATTTTTATTGAGATTTAAAATAATTATATTTTTTTTATTTTTAGAATCATATGATGATATTCACTTTTTATATTAAATAAATTATCACTTTTTTCTCAAGAAAAATGAGAAGATAAATATATATATTTCTAAAAAAAAAAGAATATGAATGTAGTTACACTAAACTTCAAGAAAAGTGTGTATAATTTGTCTTATGATTAATTATATAGAAATCATTTTATATTTGATAATATCTTTTATAATTGATTATATATAATTTATTTTTTATTTAAATAATATATAAAAAGGTCATTTTTTAATATTAAGTTACTAAAAAAGAATAAAAAAAAGAGAGAATGAAAAGTTTTTATTGTTATTGTTGGAATAAGGATAATAAGATAAAAAAAAAGATTAATATGGATACAATCTAACACAACATCTACAGTTCTCTAATTTCAAAGACACAGATGATAACCATTTGATTAGGTGTGATTTATTAGAAAATATTAAATCCATGTATCATTATTTTATTAAATGATATTAAACTAGTTTTTTTTTTTTTTTTCAGATAGTGTCATCCACATATGTTTTGTGGATTTTCACACAATAGTAACACGTGTTTTTTTTAAATACAATAATATCATACATGTTTTTTCATTGATTGTAAGTTGAGAGAATAATTTAATGGGAAAAAGTCACCCACTAAAAGTTCTGTGCCAAAAGTCTCCGTATAAACAAGAATCTTCACATGGATATGGAAGCATTTAAGGGCTGTTTGGTTGGCATTAATATATGAGGAGGTTGACCCAACGCGCTTTGGTATGAGAATGTTGATTGTGGACATGAATTTCTCTCTTCAAACAAAGCGTAAAAAAGATTTATACCGGACACTGACACTGGCAGGTCCTATAGAAGAAGCAAATGAGAATATGGGTGGGCAAATGGAAAGAGAGCTTTCAAAGTTTCTAGTTTGTGAAAAGAACAAAGATGCCATTGGAGCCGAGACAAGGACAGCAAATAGCCTCATCCTATGTGCAGTTTCCTCGGTCTCTGTCTTTTGGGGCTTTTCTTTTGTTTTCTTTAAGAAAGCGTGGAAGGAAAATGTTTCCCTCACATTGGTGATGGCATTTCACACCATGTTTATAAATTCTTACCAGGAACTCTACCAAAGGCTACAACAGACACGAAATGTGTAAGTCAATAAAAAAACATATCCCTCGTATCTCTCATAATCGAATCAAATTTTAATAATAATTTATTTAAAATATTTTTAATTATATTATAAATATATTAAAGATTTAATTTTTATTCATAATAATTTAGTTCTAAAAAAAATATCCATAAATTAATTAAAATTTACATAAAAAATAGTTAGAAAAAATTATAAATAGTTTATATGAATTTTTCTTTTTTTTAATTAGAATTTTAATATTTTTAGTTTTTTGGAGATTTATTTGTAAGATTTAAAATTTTAAGGGATTATATAATACTTAATCTTATTATAAAGGGTTATTTGTATTTTAAATTTTTATTTCATTACCATTTTTTGAAGCCACATTAACACAACTATATTTTAAGTATAAGTATGAAAATTGAAACTCTTCTCCCACAGAGAATCAATATAAAGGACAAAGATCGGTGAAGTGATGATCTGTGCAACTAATAAAATCAGTCATATATAATGGAAGTGATTTGCCAAATACACTTTGACACTTAAGTTAATTAGCAAGTAGACTTTCAATAATAATAAAGAAAATGATCAAAAGACGAATACCATGGTTTTTATATAGGTGATGATTATGCCAATTGTTGACAGTAAAATTTGATTTTGCGCTAAACTCTAGTCAACTGTACAGTTCTTATTACCTTAAGTTACAATTTGGCTGAAAATGAAATAAATGGAAGCAAACAGTAGGAAGAGGATGAAGAACAGTAAGAACACAAGATTTTTAACATGGTTTGGCCAAATTCGGACAGTACCAAACCCTACATTCATAGTTGATTTTATTGCTGGAAATATATTTTTTACAGAGAGAGGGAGTCACCGTCCCTTCCATTCGAGGAGGATCCGTGAGCTCTCCTTTAAAATAGTTCTTTTCTTTATTTTTCTCTGCCTGGAGTGATTACAATGGTAACCTTAATAATAATAAAGTACAAAAGCTATACTGAGTAGTAAAAGGACTTGAGCGGTGCTCGAGTGGCGTGTTGTCAGCTTGTCCGAGGGCTGGTTCGACTTGTCTAGGGGCTGGTCTACTGGCTAGTCTGCTAGGCTTTTTACAAGTCAAAAATCACTATCAACACCAATTGACATGTTTTTGGATGAATGATGAACATCCATACATATCTAACGTATTGAAAGCATAAACAAGATTTTCATCTAATAGTTGATGACGTAGTCAAACTGCTTGTACATATCTTTGATCATATCAATTATTATGGGATGATTAAAGGACTGATTTGTCTCAAATCTATTTAGTGATTAAATTAATGACATTAGTCAACTGACCTGATCCATTTGATTGTTTGACTTAGAGCTTGTTATGAGTAAAAATCGGCTTTGAAGAACAAGTCAATACAGGCCCAGCAAACGCTAAGTTACCCAGCTCGCTAAAGACACCTGGCGGGCACTACCTCACATATCGCTAAAAGGAAATGCAGCGAGAACACAAGAAGCTCGCCTTGCCAAGAAGCAATACCAAGCTTGCTAAGTGAGCTACAACAGTGACCCCTGAGCCGAGAATCTCTGTTCAAGGAGACAGGCGCCCAGTCAAAAAGCTCGATAAGGCTGAGCATTAGACAAAACTTATGCCAACTTGTAACCAACAAGAGGGGCCCAATCTGTAGAAAGTAACCTGTAGCAGCCGTATTGTATGAGTTCTACTGTATTTTACATTTATTTTTTGATGTAACAGAACTGTAGTTTGTAATCATTACATGTAACCCCTCATTCCTCTATAAATAGGAAATTATTGTTAGAAGAGGAGGGGGCCGGAGAACAACTAGCAAAAAACTCAACAAAACTCTCTTGGAAAAATAATAAAACTCCTTCGTGGACGTAAGGTCCAGTGCCTCCTAGATTTGGCTAACCATGTTAAAAATATAGCCTACTGTTTCCTGCACTCTCCCATCCTCTCCGTCATCCCCCTATTTTCCTTCCCTTGTGTAATTCGCTTAGAAACAGCTTAGGGTTCGAGAATCGTTCCCTGTTGACTAGAGTTTGGCTCAGAACCAAAACCAGCTGTTAACATTTTAGCCCTAGAAGGAGGGCTCTATCTATTTCTAAGTCAACCCTTTTGTTCGACTCAAATGACGAGAAGATGGACTACCAGGAGTTCCAGTACCCTGGCTGCTTAGCCGATAGCCTCTCAGCTACCGCTTGAAGACATAATAAGAGAGTTAGCTGAAACTATTAGAGCGCTAGCACAAGCGCATGCTCAGGGTGTCCAAAGACAAGAAGAAATCATGACGCAGCTTTAGCAGTTACATGAAGAAACTCAAAAAGGGTTTCGTGAGGATCACCACGACCAGCAATATGGGGGCTCATAGCAGGCAGAGAGTTCTGGCCCTCTACCCAAAGTTCAGGATCCAATAATGAAACAAATTCTCCAAAGGCTAAAATAGTTAAAAGAATGCCCCCAATCTCAGAATAACCAACCTCGCTACGAGGAAAATTTATCATTCTCTGTGGAGATCGAAATGCAACCCCTCCCATAGAAACTCAAAGTGCCTGTGATCCTGCTGTATAACGGGAACAACAATTTGAGTAACCATTTGGGTGCATTCAACATCCAAATGGATCTTTAAACAACTGAACTCTTGGTTAAATACCATGTTTTCCTAGTCACATTAGGAGGTATACCCCGAGCATGGTTCAAAAGCCTTTCGGCTCGCAGTGTCAATAGCTGGGAAGATTGT
Organism: Saraca asoca; assembly: GCA_026873985.1. Classification (NCBI taxonomy): domain Eukaryota; kingdom Viridiplantae; phylum Streptophyta; class Magnoliopsida; order Fabales; family Fabaceae; genus Saraca; species Saraca asoca. Next base: position 14,045 of record JANHAO010003295.1, read on the forward strand.
CAAAAGAAATTTATTGATCAGTACTGGGCTTTGAAAAAGTAGCTCACGCCCCTTGTCACCTTACCATGATCTTTTAGCGAAGAAACGAATCGTTGAAGGATTACATAGCTAGATTCAGCCAAGAAGCCAAGTCGGTTGAAAACCCTTCAGAAGAGAATATCTTGACAACGATTTCTACGAGACTTCACAAGGATAGAAAGCTGTATAAGAATCTGTACAAGTCCCCAGTACGAGACCTCACTAAATTTTAAGAGCGAGCTACCAAACAAATAAGATGGAAAGAAACTTTCAGTGCTGAAGAGCCCAAGCATAAAGGTGAAACAGCCGAAGCTCTCCAAAGCAAGAAGAAGAGCGAAGAAAATCCTGATAGTGGTCCTAGCGGTCAACTCACAAAGAAAAGGAGAGCCAGGCGACCTCAGTCTCAAGGTCACTACGAAATCTACGCTATCATGTCCAATGTGCAGTATAAGATTTTTGCCACGAAAAAGGGCAAAGAGGACTTCGGGAGGCCCAGACTCATAAGAACTCCTATCAGATCAAGAGATTCAAGTAGATTCTGTGCTTACCACAATGAGGTTGGACATACCACCTCAAAATACTAGGCAATGAAGGATGCCATAGAAGACCTCATGAAAAGAGGCTGATTGCAGGATTATGTGGTAAGGCTGATTGGACAAACGGCTCAGCCAACTCAACAAACTGCTGACTAAAAGTCGGCGCCTTCCGTTAGAACTATATTCTAATACTGTAATACTTCTTTAAGATCAACAACGATTTTGAAATCCTTGGATGAATTGTCCGACGAAACACTGTATGAAAGGAACCACTCTTATACTGAATCAATATTATTCACGGTTGATTGGCCAAAATTGAGAAATGTAGCAAATGAGCTTCCATTGTCATATGGCTACATCCGGGGGTGAGATGGCGCGAAGCCTACCCCGTTGATACACCCAAAGCGAGCTATGTCCCATGAATTAGGAATAAAAGAGTATAACTTTTCGGCTTGAGCAATAAGATTGCTACGAGGTTAAGCAATAAGATTGTTGTCTTGCTGAGCAACAGGATTGCTATGAGGCTGAGCAATAAGATTACTGCCATGTTGAGCAACCAGATTGCTGTGAGGCTGAGCAACAAGATTGCTGCCTCGCTAAGTAACAAGATTACTGCCTCGCTAAGTAATAAGATTGTTGCCTTGTTACGCAACTAGATTGCTGTGAGGCTGAGCAACAAGATTGCTGTCTCATTGAGCAACCAAATTGCTACAAGGATGAGCAATAAGATTGCTACCTCGCTGAGCAACAAGATTGCTGCCTCGCTGAGTAAGAAGATTGCTATGAGACTGAGCAATAAGCTTGCTACGATATGGGTACGCGATCTCACCTAGCGACGAGCTATCATCTTCCTTTCAAAACGCACCCGAGGGTGAGATGGTGCAAAGCCTACCTCAGCGATGCACTTAAAATTAAGCCAAGAGCCAAGAGTTCGCTGAAGTGCGGAAGCACCATTGAACAACCAAAGCTCAATACTCAAACCCAGCAACGAGCCAAGAGCTCGCCACAGCACGAGGACATTGAAATAAATTTGTTGCAGCTCTCATACAACTAAGTATCCACTAGCTAACATGCGGTTAGGAGATCGCAGCTCGCATACGACCTCCTATCAGGCGTAGTTTACATGCGAATTGACTATTACTCACTAAGGGCGATCAAATGACGAAAAAATCAAAGAGCTAATGACATGGTCGATTGATCAAAGAGACATTTCATTAATCTATGGAAGTATACATGTGGCGGTGCATGAAGCATCCAATACAATGTTCAAAAGCTATGCAAAAAAGCTCGTACATTAAAAAGGCCTCACCCAACGAGGTAAAATTACATTAGGGAATTCAAAATATAGAGCCAAAAGGCAAAAAAGGGGGCCTAATACTACCATTCCATCAAGAAAGCAGAGAGTTGGCCACTGGGAGACGAACTCCCACCAATGGGAAGACCAGCAACTCCACTTCTGCAGTCTTTCCATCCCCAGTTAGCAGTTCCTTTTAGGCCAAACCCCGTGCAATTCAAACAGGCACCAAGGGTTTGGCTGGCAGAGTTAGATTCTATGTAAGGACTAGGAGGGGACAATCCAGGATCCGAGCTCACAAGATAAATCCTGTCTGGAAGTCACGTGCAATAGGCCATCCGCGCCTTCAAACATTCTGTAATAGGCCATCCACACCTCAAAAAGCTTCACTAGAAGCCAAGTTACCAAAAATGCATAGGGCTCAATTGACTCCTCCATTAAACTCTCCTGTGGCAAAGAAAGAAGATCCCTAAGGTATAAAAAGATCAACTCGATCCACCAAGAAGTCCAAAAGATATCTGACTGATCTTAGTCGAACAGCCCAAAGCAAGCAGAAATGCCATGCTAACGGCTGAAAATTACAAATAGAAAAAAGCATGGTATGAAGCAGAATGAAATGATAGAAAAGATGTATGAAACGAAAATTCAGCCAGGCAAAGACTTTGACTAAGAATACAGACAAAGCCTCAGAAAAATTACAACTTCCAGTCCATGAAACGAGTTGAGAGTTGAGGGGCTTATGTTATGGGTAAAAATTGACTTTGAAGAACAAGTCAATAAAGGCCCAACAGACGCTAAGTTACCCAGCTTGCTGAAGACATCTAGTGGGCACTACCTCGCATATCACTAAAAGGAAATACAGCGAGAACACGAGAAGCTCGCCTCGCCAAGAAGCAATACCGAGCTCACTAAGCAAGCTACAATAGTGAGCCCCGACCTGAGAATCTCTATTTGTAGAGACGGGGCACCTCGCCCAATCGAAGAGCTCGACAAGGTCGAGCGTTAGACAAAACTTATGTTGGCTTGTAACCAACAAGAGGGGCCTACCCCGCAGAAAGCAACCTGTAGCAATTGGATTACAGGAGTTCCACTACCTTTTACATTTATTTCTTAATGTAACAGAACTGTAGCTTGTAATCATTACATGTAACTCTTCCTTCCTCTATAAATAGGAAATTATTGTTAGAAGAGAAGGGGGCCGGAGAACAACCAACAAAAAACTCAATAAGACTCTCTCGGAAAAATAATAAAACTCCACCGTGGATGTAAAGTTTGGTATCACCCGGATTTAGGCAAACCATATTAAAAATACAACCTACTATTTTCTACACTCTCCCTTTCTCTCCGTTGTCCCCCCTTCTTCCTTCTCTCGTGTGATTCATTTAGAAATAGCTTGGGATTCGAGAACCGTTCCCTGTTGATTGAAGTTCGGCTCAGAACCAAAATCAGCTGTCAACAGAGTTTAACTTTTTGATCTCACCTAATGACTATGATTACTAGCTACGTTGCAATTGGATCGCTTGCTCCATGTTGATTAACAATAGATCAAATAAGTTATTTTACATTGTGCCAAAAATGAAATAAAACCCATAGTTTTATCATCTTATTCCCCCCCCCCCCGGGTCACATGAATCTTGTACTATTATTTTCTATATATTCTCAATTTTTTTTTACCAAATTCTACAATTGTAAGATTTCCAACATTTTTTTATACATTTATACTATATTTTGGTTTAAAAAAAAGTGAGATAATTCACAGGGAATAGCAGCGTATCAGTAAAAAAGAAGGCAACTAGAATGCATATGCAGCCTTTTTGTCAAAAGTTCAACGCAAACTGAATTTGTATAAGTAATATTCAATTAAGTCAACAACATGTGACACATGGCTACTTTTTGACCCACATGTCAACAATATAAAAATATTTAAATTTTTATGAATCTGTGAGTAAATTATAATTTATTCTAAAAGTAATTATATATTTTATAGTAGTAGAAGTTACGCTACTCTAATATAGAATATACTCTTCCTTAGGAAAGAATTTGTACAAGGGAAAATCCTTCGTAAGTATTTTTTTTAGTGAATTAGATCAATATAAAAAATTAGGGTAATTCAAAATTTCTAAATGACAATTTATTATGGTAACGGAAAATTTTATAACTTTGCTAAATTGTATACCGACAAAAATTTTATAATGGTAATGAAATTAGGAAAAAGCTTGATGCAGAAGGATATTTTGCACACTTCTCACAGGTAAAAAAGACTTGTAACGTATATGTCCTTTCTTATTATTAAAAAAAATATTTTCACTTCTCTCTTGAATTTTAATAAAATCACGCATATCTTCTTTTTTAAATTCAAAATTTATTCATATTTTCTTGGAAATATAAAAAATCAACACTTCAACTTAAATTTGAATTTTTCATTAAAAATAATAAAAAAAGATAATTATACAATTCAAATTTAGCAATATAAAATATTTTAAATATTTCGTGATTAAATATGTGTTTTAATTGACTGCAAATGACTAAAATACTATTGATGAAAAAAACTAAATTTTAATGTGAATGTAATTGTTTTTTAATCACTTGAGTTTAATTGAAGCATGCTTTTGATTACAAAATATTTTTAATATCTTATATTGTTTGATTTGAATATCAAATCATCTTTTTCATCATTTCATTGATAAAAATTTTAAATTTAGATTTAAATATAATATTTTTTTATGCTTTAAGGAAGTTTATGTGAACTTTTTTTATATTTCAAGGAAGGTTTATATAAATTTTGAAACTATAGGAAAAGTCTATCCAGTTTCATTAAATTCAGGGAAATCAATGTATTTTTCTCTCAATATTATGTTAGAATATTGTGTGAGATATCATTTTGTATTTGTATAACTCATGGAATTGTCCAGAGAAGATATCTTGATAAGTTTTAAATCACATCATAAAAAATTTAATTTCAAATCAAATTACTATAAATTAGTGTTTATGTAATTCACTATTATTAATAAAAAAAGAGTAAAGACAGTTCCCTCTATTACACGAGCACAAATTTTCAACTTGAAAGTGTCTAATTGCAAAAATTTGTTTTGCTACATCACTTTAACTTGCAATCTTGCATATATTTAAGGAATGCATCATATTTTATGCCTCCGAAGTAGCATAGTGAATCTTTGCCTTTAATTTTGTGATCTAAATATGGTAGGTTGAGTTGATAATGTCAGATTTCGATGACTTTGGGTCTCTCGTGGCAAGCATCAAGCATCATGAGGGATTTAGATGACAATCATAGCCAATCTTCTTTACCAAAGCCTCAGAATCCAAGAAGCTATGGCCCGTCATGCTGACTCTTTCTCTATATAGACTTCGTTGATATGGCTCATCTCATCCAAAATCCTCTTGTGATTTTCCCTCTTTAAAGGGTGGGGAAACTCAGGTGGTGGTACTTTCACATTAAGATTCATAAAAAATAAAAGCAGAATTTCTAATAGCGATAGTAAAGAGAGCGATACAAAAGAGTAAGAATCATAATGTCAAATTCATTCATTTTTTAGTAGAACTGATAATGAGTTAATTTGAGTTGAGATGGTCTCAAATAAGACTTGATTTTATTTTAAATTTTTTGAGCTTATAACTCAATTTAACTTTAATTCGAGTCAATTTACTCAAGTTCGATTTGATTAAGCTTATGAGCAGCTCAACTTAATTCATAAAGTTATAATATATTATAAAAATGAAACATTTTGTTCTTATTTTAATAACTTAAAAAAAACTTATAAAAACAAATATATATGTTTAGCAATTTAATAACATATAATAAATAAAAAATATGAATAGTAAAAGATAATATTTTAATATTGTTATTTATATTATAAGAATACTTAATATAGTATAAATGATAATTTGTCTTAAAATATAAAATTTTATTATGACAACAACTATGCTTATGAAAAATAAAGTAATATATTAATAATAAAAATTATTGATTTATTATAAAATATTATCAAATATTTTATATAAGATATAATATATGTTTATATATATATATATTTAATTATATATTTATATATCAAGTCAGTTCATGATAAAAATGAATAGAACTGATAATAATTTAAGTTCGACTCATTTATAATAAAAACTAAATAATTCAGTATATGTATCACATATTTGTCTCATGAATTATGCTTATTAAATCAAAATTCAAATCAAGTTATGAATCACTTGCAACTTGCAAATTGACTTAACTCGTTGCTAGCTCTATTTTTTAGTGTCACTCCCTATCAAAATAAGATTTTTTTTTTCTGTCGACAGCAAGTAAAAATTTCTTTACATGCACATACAAGATATGAGTCCCATGGGAAATGAGATTCGCATATACTTGATGCGCAGCCAGTGACAGATCTAAGCTCCAATGAATAGGGGCCAAATTTCAGGATGTAAGATTATTATTATTATTATTATTATTATTATTATTTGTGTAATAAGTAATAGGAAGTTAAAAATAAATTTTATTATAAATATCATTAAATAATAGTTTTTAATAATATTAAAACATAAATTTTGGACAAATAAGAGATCGTATGTAAAAAGTTTAAAATGGTATTAACATATAAAAAATGTCAAGTGTATATTAAAAATTACTAAATAGTATAATTTTATATTAATGCAAATATAAGCAGTGTAATGGGTTAAGAACTTTAAAACACTAAAAAATATATCACAAACCTTATAATAATCAAAAGTTAAAAAAAAAATAAATTATTAAAAATTATGAAGGCTAGAAAGAAAATAATATTACATTTGATTTTGTTGTGGGTGTTTTTGGACAATGCGAAATGACCTGACGAAGGTCCAACAAGGGGTCGGATCAATCGGAAAAGGCCCTACTCATGCAAATTTGAGGTCGCTCGATAGGGATACTAGTTCGCTAACTACGAGCTCAAGACGAAGGACGAGACCAAGACTCCAGCTCGTTGAGGATAGATTTCAGCTCATGGGTCAGAGCTCGCCATCTCAGCCATCTTCAAGAAGACTTGATCTAATGGAACCTGAGCACAGAACCAACCAGTACAACCAACAGATCATCCAGCATGAGCTTAGATTGTCAAGTGAACTGCCTCAAGCATAAGAACGGAACCCCCTACTCTAGTCATCAGCCAAAGAAACACATTCTTCTAATTGATAAGTCGACCCTTAGAATTGGCACATCAACCTCCAAAAATCAATAGTGAAATGCCAAGCATTTATTGCCTATAGTGGTGGAAATGATAGTTTTACAATTTGTCAAATTACACTTGTAACTTTCCCTACTTCTATAAATAGGGGGAAAGATCATTATAATATATATAGTGAAAGATATATGTAGAAACTCTACTTAAATAGTGAAAGAGCTTATATATTGTAACTCTGTTGAACTGAACAGAGGAACCACCACACAAAGCTAATATAAACCACAGTGCATGTAGGGGTTACATCGACTTTAGCAAAACCACGTTAAAAATCTTTAGTGTCCATCTTGTTTTTCCTTCCTTTTGCTCTTGTTGTTTTCTTGCATTTTCACACATTTTATAGTAGTTTAGGTTTCAGAACCTTTGGTTAACTGATTACCAAAATTGACCGTCAACATTTTGGCGCTAGAAGGAGGGCCAAACTGCTTTTCTCCTAACACACCCACTAACTAGGATGGTAAGAGGAAGAACAACTAGGAGTTCTGATGCCGCTGCTAACCAGTAGGGTGGCCATGGAGAGCAACAATGAAATGTGCTAGAAGATGGAATCCCATTCCCAGTAAGCACCTCTTCCATTCCCTTGGAGGCTGATGATGTACAAGTATTGCACTGACGCCAAGAAGCACGTGAGAGTATGGTTAGGAGACTTGCTGATGCAGTTGCAATGCTAGCCTAGGTGCACACCCATAGGGCCTAAAAATAGGTTGAAGCTGCTGTAATCAGGAGAATAATCTGGGGGCCATAGAGAGAGGTGCTGGTCCAAGAAGAGAGGCCAGCTGAGAGGGATCTCAACAAGCAGACTTAGCTTGTTCCACTAACTCACAACCTGAATCTCGGGATTGCCGAGATTGCAAGCATAATGGAAATTAATGATGTGGGAGCTCGTATTACACTGAGGGTCTAAATGCAGGTCATGACAGTACTAAGGGTCAATGATATGAAACGTAGGATTCAATGATGGAGGATTTATTACAGAGGGTACAACAGTTGGAAAAACGTCCCTTAGCTTAGGACCAATCAAATCGCTATAGGGAGAAGACTCCATTTTCTAAGGAGATCGAGACAGTGCCTCTCCCTCACCCGATTCAAGATTTTTGCCATCCCACCATATGATGGTAGAAGCGATCTGTATGACCATTTGGATGCTTCTAACATCTAGATGGACCTTTAGACGACCAACCCCTTGGTCAAATGCTTCATCTTCCTACCTATTCTGTACCTCAGGCGTGGTTCAAGAATCTTCCAACTCACAGTATTAGTGGTTGGGAAGAGTGTCAAAAAAGATTTATTGATCTATATAGAGCTCTCCAGAGGCAACTCGCATCGTCTTACCACTTTGCAACAAATTTTCAGTGGAAGGATGAATCGTTGAAGGATTATATTACAAGATTCCATTGCGAGGTTAACAATGTAGAAAGCCTTTTTGACGATAGCATCTTAATAGTGATCTCAGTAGGGCTTTGTAAAGACAGGAAGCTGTATGAGAGCATATATAAATCCCTAGTGAGAGACCTATGAGAATTCTATGAGTGAGCTGCTAAGAAAATCAGATGGCAAGAGACCTTTGATCTAAAAATGTTCAAACAGAGGAATGAGACGAGTAACCCCGCCTTTAATTAGAATAAAAGAGGAGCAATCATGGGAAAGGCAAAATAGGCTAGAATGATGATGCCAGCATCCAAGCCGTAAAGAAGGCTAGGAGGGAACGACCTCAACCATAAGGTTGCGATGACAATTACATTATCCTCTTTAATACCCCAAAGAGGATATATGCAACAAAAAAATACAGAGAGGATTTCAGATAGCCTAGACCTCTAAAGATCCCACATAAGTTCAAGGATGTTGGCAGGTTTTGTACTTATCATAATGACATTGGGCACAACATATCTGAATATAGGTTGCTCAAGAATGCTATTGAAGACCTAATCAAAAAAGGTTGCTTAAGGGACTACGTGGTGCGACCTATGAGATAGCGACCTAAACACTCTCAATAGCCAGTGCAATAACCATCATAGTGGGTCGAACAAGAACATACACTTGTAATGAAGACCATCTTCACAATCCATGGTGGGCCACTTATCGCAGGCATTTCATGTGGGTCACATGAACGCTATGTGCGAAGTGCAAGCCATATCTTATTCAAGGGTTATGAATCTAGAAGACCCACTAAGAAAGCCAGGACCACCTCTGAATGTATCATCTTCATCGATGACAATGCATGAGGAATTTAATCACTCCACAATGAGGCTCTGGTCATTCAGGCTAAGATTGGCAATGCCGAAGTGTGAAGGATTATGCTAGACACTAGCAGCTCAATAAATGTCATATATAAAAAGTGCTACGAATAAATGGGATTGAGCGAGAGCCATTGGAAGCCTTCACTAGAGCCTCTTTTCGATTTCAGGGGGGATACAATATTCCTAGTCAGGTAGATCAGGCTTTTTATCACTTCAGAGGACTCACAATGTCAAGCCACCACCCTAGCTAATTTCTTAATCATAGATTGTCCCTTGGGGTATAATGTAGTGCTGGGGTGACCTGCCATAAATGACCTAGACATGGTCATGTCCACCAGGTTATTGACTGTGCGATTCCCAATACCGAATGGAGTCAGGTGTATGCGAGGTGAGTAGTACATAGCCTGATGTTGCTACGAAGATGCAACTAAGATGGAGGAGAGAGAGAGAGAAGGGTTGATATGGTCTCTGGCGGGGAATGTCGAACCCTGAGTATACTGGGGGGTCAGTTATAACCTTAACCCCCACAATCTAGACACAGATAGAGAGACTAGGCCAATAGAGGAGCTCAAGGATGTGCAGGTCAGTAAGGCAGATACTAAGAGATGCCTTAAGTTAGGAAGAACTTGCCTTTCGATGCAAAGACCCAACTGGCTGAATTCCTTAAGGTGAATCTAGATATTTTTGCTTAGAATCATGAAGATATGGTAGGGGTTAATCCTAAAGTTATGTCCCATAAATTGAATATCGATCCTCATCATAAACTAGTTTGTCAGAAGAGAAGGCCAATGACTGTTGAGTGATCTATCACTCTAAAGGAGGAAGTGGACAAACTCCTGGCTAACTAGTTCATCCAGGGGGCTCATTACTTGACTTGGGTGGCTAATCCCGTATTGGTGAAAAAGAAAAACAGGAAATAAAGGATGTGCATTGACTTCACCGACCTCAACAAAGCCTATCCAAAAGATAACTTCCCCCTACCAAGGATTGACCAGCTCGTAGATGCCACAACCGGTCAATAACTCTTCAGCTTCATGAATGCTTACTCAGGGTACAATTAGATACCTATGGAGCCCTAGGATGAGGAGCACACCTCATTCATCACAGATCGTGAGCTATATTGCTATAAGGTGGTGCCCTTTGGACTGAAGAATGTAAGAGTGACTTACCAGTGGCTAGTCAATATGATGTTCAAAGAACAAATTGGGAAGACTATAGAGGTCTACATTAATGACACGCTCGTAAAATCTAGGTAGGTCATGAATCATATGGGGGACTTAGATGAAATGTTTCAAAATTTGAGAAAATACCAGATAAAACTAAATCTGCTTTAGTGTGCATTTCGAGTGGCTTCCAGAAAATTTTTAGGTTCATAGTTAATAACAGAGGAATTGAAGCGAACCCAGAAAATATTTAGGCACTCATCAACATAAGGTCCCTGACCGGGGTCAAGGAGGTGCAAAGTCTAACTAGTCAGGTCATAGCACTTAGCAGATTCATTTCCAAAGCAACAAATAAATGCATACCATTTTTTGATATTTTGAGGAAGGCCAAGTTTGAATCGATTGAAGAGTGCAAGACTACTTTCCAGCACTTGAAAGAATATATGGGCCGACCTCTATTGCTGTCTAAGCCAGAAGAAGGCAAGAAGCTCATTCTCTACCTAAGCGTATCCTAGCATGCTTTCAACGCATCCCTAGTTTAAGATGAAAATAGAGCTCAACTCCTAGTCTACTATGTGAGCAAAAGGCTATTGAACACAAAGGTGAACTATACGCTTATGGAGAAGCTCACTTACTATCTCATGATCGCTTCTAGGAAATCGTGACCTTACGTTTAGGTATACACTATTGAAGTGCTCACCCAGTACTTATTAAGGCAGACTTTGCAAAAAACTAATACTTTAGGTCGCTTACTCAAGTAGGCCATCGAGTTGGCCCATTTCGACATCCAATATATATCAAAGTTAGTGATCAAGGGGCAGGCCTTAGTAGACTTTATTGTGGAATTTAGTGGACTTGTGGAAAAGGAAGTGGAGACTTCAGAAGGTCTATGGTGGGAACATTATATAGACGGGTCCTCATGCGATCAAAAGGCAGGGGCAAGAATACTTTATCAGCTTGGAGGGACATAAAATCCTTTGTGTATTAAGATTTGGATTTTAAGCTACCAATAATGAAGCAGAATATGAAGCACTGCTCATAGGACTTCGCTTAGCAAAGGAAGTGCAAACAAAAAACTTAAGGATATTTAGTGACTCTCAGCTCATTGTCTGTCACATAAAAGGCGAGTACCAAGCAAAGGGATCAAAGATGACTTTCTACCTCCAAAAAGTTCAAGAATTACTTAACAATTTCTAGAGGTACGAGATTAGTCAGCTCTCATGAGCTCAAAATGCACATGCAAATGCATTAGCTCGCTTGGCCACAACTAAGGATGCAGACTTCTTAGGTGCAATCCCGGTGAAAAATTTTCCATCACCAAGCATCAAATAGAAAGAAATGATCACAATTGTCGTGTTACAAAGCTCATGGATGTGCTCGATCTTGAAATATTTACAAGACGATAAGTTACCAGATGACAAGTTGGAAGCACGTCATATGTGAGCCCATGCTGCTAGATACTGCATCATCAATAACATGTTTTATAGAAGGGGTTTTTTGGCCCCACTCCTCAGATGCATTGGTGGCCCTGATTGTAACACTGCCCTAGAGGAAATTCACATTGATCATTGTGGAAACCACACTGGAAGGCTATCTCTGGCTTAAAAGGCACTCTGGTAGGGGTTCTACCGGCCAACCATGAAATAGGATGCAATCAACCTTATTAGATGATGTGATAAATACTAAAGGTTTGCTAAGATTCCGTGAGCTTAGAGGTGTCAAAACAGGTTGGGTTTAATGGGTTAGCCTGGGACTAGTATAATTTTGCCTGGCCTGGGACTGGGACTGGTACTGGTATGGAAAATGATAACAGTGGCCTGACCTGGTAAGGGACTGACCTGAAATAACCCAACCCGACAAGCGCCTGGGACTGATAAGTGTTAACCCGTC
>JANHAO010003296.1:0-26418 GCA_026873985.1 Saraca asoca
GTTGTTAAAATTTATACTTTTATTTATAGCCTAAAGTTCCCTATATGTAATTATAAAACATCTAATATAATAATTGATAATCTTCAAAATTTATATCAGTATAAGAGAAATATTTGATTTTCCTTGAGATTAAGTTAAATTACACAAAATTTCATTGTAGTTATAAAAATTACACTAATCTCTCTTAAAAACATAAAAATGCTACTCATAATCATGGTTGGTCAACATGACAAATAGTAACTATGGTGAAAACCTTGACTTTGATTTGAAACAAGAACGATTAGTAGAAAATTGCTACCACTTAACAATAATATCATATAAATGATCAAAAAGCCAAACCCAAACGTCCAGCTTCACATTTATTATCTAGATATAGTTATTTAAGAAAAGTTCTAATACATGAGTTTCCTATACTAAAAAGAGAACATTCTAAGCAAAATTTCATTAAAATAGCAATACCGTGTAGAGTTTTATGAAAATACAAGTTGAATTGCATATTAAATTTTGGGTTTGTGACCGAAATTCTCTCACTTTGCATCATAGCGGATCTATTGCATTGGTGTGAAACGAGTGTTGGATTTGGCTAAGAACCCACAAGCTTTGGTTGTTTCATAAACACAACTATAATTTCCTTCAAAGACAAATAAATTTCTAGAGTGAGAAAGAGAGATAACAAGCTAAAATAACATATATTTTCTTAGAAGTATTAGAAACTTGAAGGTGGAAGTTAGGGAATTCATCTTAATGTGCTAACTCTGACTCTACTAAACTCTTGTGTTTCAGTTCAATTCTACTAAACTCTTGTGTTTCAGTTCAATTCATACTATCACATATCAATCTCTTGATATGTCATTTCTTAAATTTCTTTATCCTAGAACCATAGGTAACTTATAGGCCCATCTTAGAAGAAATACATGACTTAAACTCGATCTTTGCATAGGGCGTTGGTGTAAGAAATAACAAATTCTTACACAATATAAAATAAGGAATATAATTATAAGTGAAATAATAATAGATTATTATATGTTGTTGTTGGAATATGATATGCAACTCAATAGAATTTCCTCTATGATAGAATTTCTTTTTCATCCTTATAAGGGTCAAACCTCCTCTATAGTTATAAACCTTCTTTATAAGTCATGAACTTTTGCCAAAAGAGAAAAACTTTCTTTAAAAGTCATGAATCTTCTCCAAAGGCATGAAGTGGCCCCTCCTCAACATAAGTCATAAAATTTAATGGGAACAATATAAATATTTAGAATTTTCTACAAGTGAATAGTTTGTTACTTTCAGTTAGGTAATATTTTTACATTCACTTGTAGGATCAAAGAAGATATTTATAGGATAGTCCAAGATACTCTATCATCAATGTAGAAATACCACTGATCATAGTATCTACATCCCATTCCTTAACATTTATTCACGTTCAAATCTCACGCCTATATTTATAGCCTTTAAAATATAAATTTCATTTATAATATTAAAATCATTCATGTAGAATTACACGTTAAATAAATTGAATCATGTCTTTCGGGTTTATCCTCTAGATAAATTAAAACTTTTTTTAAAAAAAATAATGATTTAATATTTCAAAGAATAACAGTTCTTACTGTTGGGTCACATTATTACGATCATGCATTTTTGCTTATAGAGTTCTGAATATAAGAAATTGCACATCTACTTAGCTACTATCCATACATTATGAACATATCTAATATGCTTCTAGTAGGGTTGCCAGTTGAGTCAAGCAGCTTGTGTGTTTACTCGACACAACTCACTAATTATTTGAATCAATTTGATTCATAACTTGTTTATACTGAGTTTGAGCAAGAAAGTTAACTTGTTTAGATAAACAAATCAAGCAAGATTTTTTCTTGCTTGACTCGTTTAACCCATGAGTAGTTTGATTATAGTTTTTCTTTTTTAAAATAAATATATATACCAATGAAATATAATATATAAAAATTTTAATTTAATTTTTATAATTTTAAATTTACAACACTTAATGATATTTGTAATCATATTAAATAGGGAAATTATACTTTATCTACTTGTATTTTCGTCCTTTTTCACTTAATCTACTTGTATTTTCAAGTGTTGAAATTTATCTATTTGTAGTTTCCACCGTCAGCACTTTGTTCATCATAATATTTTTTCTATCTAAAATATAACAGAAAGAACATGTGCAATGCACTTATTTTAGATTGCCCCTAATGTTCCAAAAAACATTAAATCTTGTTGTTCCTCTTCTCTTCGTTGTGTTCTGCGTTCATATCAAACTCCTACGGTTTGTTTTTTTTTTTTTTTTTTTGTGTCCTTTGTAACCAATAATGAAGTACTAATTTGATTTGGATCATCGAAAATGTAAGGAAGCTTTACACCATCACTTACATGTTGTCACATCACAAAAATTATTGATACTCTTTCATTGTTTTGTAAAAAAATCCTAACTACTCATCCTCTTTGAATGACTTGTCACTTTCATATTTAGCAATAGTATAAAAAGTTTCACACGATCAAATTTAAACCCTAAATATTCCTAATTGCTTTTTACATTTGGAATTTTATTCTTTAGGTGCATAGAACAGGGATGTAATTAAATAGATTAAATTGGGTGGAATTTAGGTTATTTCACAATCAACTCAAACAATTTCTTTTGATTTTTTCTCATCACTTGAATCACTGCATTGATTCAAGTGAGCGGGTTGAAATTCTTTTCAAAAGACATACAAGAAACTATTATCTTAAAAGTATTTTGGTGCAAGATATTTGACAATTTATAGCTACAAGATATTTTATTAATAAATGAAAAATAAAATAAGTTTTATAAACTAATTTCTTATTTTCATAATTATTGAAAGGTTTAAAGTATTAATTATTTTAAACAGTAAATAAATATTGCTTTTACATTGTAAAGAATTTTGCAATATAAATCTAATTAGATACTTTGAAATTTTTATTATTTGGATTTATTGTAATTTATCTCAAGACATGTATAAATTGATTTTAACTGTTTTAATTCTAAAAGTGTATATGATAATTTTGAGTTAAGGTAACTTTAGGAGAGTTTTGTTCAAGCCTTTTTTTTAAAAAAAAGGCAGAACTATGTCGTTTGGGGTTTGCCCTTAAATGCTGCTGCTTTTTCTTGTCAGCTCAATGCCGTTGAGCTTCGGCTTCCTTTTCCTTTTCGTTTTTCTTCTTCAGCTGAGAGAGAGAAGGAGAGGGAGAGCTTGCCAGCCAGCACCATCCAAAGCTACGTCACTGTCGTTGCTCGACCGCGAGCGCCGTTCAACTCAACGCCATTTGCACCAGCCTACCACACATAAAGCCATCAACACTCAAAGCAGAGCATCGGTAGTGCAGGGGTAGCCAGGCGCTACCGCTAGCCCAAACTTTGCTGCCGAGAAGCAGCCCAGCCAGCTGAGCTCAATACGCCGTCGATGGGTGGTTCTGCAATGCCGGATAGCGGCTGAGTGTAACAGCCCACCGTTGGAGCGTCAACAGGAACTTTCAGAGTCATGGTGGCTGCTCTGTTCAGCCACCATGGATCGTGACTGAGCCAGCCACTCTGGTCCCGTGCCACCGTCACCGGTCCATTCTGCAGCACTGGCGGATGCCATTTAACCGGCAAAACCAATGTGAGCTCCACTGAGGGAGGTCCATATGGCTGAAACATTTTGATGCTGGCCTTGTCCGGAGCTGTAGTCCAACAAGGTCAGTGAGGGAATTAATCCAATTTGATCTTGGAAATGCACTCTTGGGAGCTTGATAAAGATCGGTTGGGTTAAAGAAGAACTCAAGGTTTGGAAAGGATGGATTTTTTTTATGAAAGGTGAGTAAATTGCTCACTCCTCATTGTCCTTGTATATTTGTCATTTTAATTTATGCTAAGGTATATTTGGATGTGCTGGTGTATGCTATGTGGAAATTTTACATAGAGTATGAAAAGTGAAGTTAGTACAAGGTACCAAAGCCCTTAAAGGAATAACTATTTCAGACAAAATGACTAATTAGAAGGTAGTTAGGTGTTTAGGAGATATTGTTTAGGAATAAGTTGCTCACTAATTCTTGAATTACAGTGGTTGTAGCAAGTATAAGTGGATTAAACTCCTCTGCTTAAGGAAGCTTATATGATATATTGTCTCATATGTTATAGCTACTATTTCTTTTGGTGTTAATAATGAATGAATAAGGTGGTATATACTAATGATATATAAATTTAAAGTGGTTGCTATGAAAAGGTGTGCACTTTGGTTGCAATATATGAGTGACAAAATGAATTTTATAAACTTAAAGGTATTGAAAAGATCAGCTACTTGTGAAATTAAATCAGCGGACCTTCTTAGAATTAGGTTAGAATTATGTTCCTTGAGTAGAGAATTACGTAAATGAAAGTATAAGCCGATGTAATTTGTGTAGCTAGTAAGTGGGGTAAAACTAGGTGTCTTCATCCTTTGTTGTGTGGAGTCATGTGTAAAGTATATAGATGAACTAATGTTTCCATAGGAATACTACTTTTTGAATATAGATAATTGAAAGGTGGTTACATGTTTAGGAGAATTTGTACATGAATCTATTAAAAGTACATATTTTAATTTATAATTATGATTTAGTAAAGAAATATGGAAGAATGGAATACAAATGTGTCGTACAAATTGATTAAAAGTGGGAAGTAATGAAATGTTGAATTGACATTAATATTAGATTTTGGAGATGCATATGAGTGGGGATTAGGATTGGTTGGATATTAAACTTTCTTTAAATGGAATGGTCTCTTGAAACCAACTAAGTGTTAATCTTGTAAGTAAGTAACTCATTTTCTTATTAGTGTTTATTTATTGAACTAGTACATAGAATCGTGAGTTTAGACATCTTTGGTGATGATATTTGATTAAACATTATATGAATTTCTCTTGAATTTACAAATTAAGTTGTAATGTTTACATGAATATGTATAAATGAATAGTAATTGTGCACATATTTTATTTGAAATGCCTTTAAAATGTGGAATGAACAATTAGTTAATGGAATGATATCATTGTATTTAATAGGTGTGTGAATTGACAAGGATTCTTGAAAGATTCTCCATGAAACTGACAAATATAAATTAAAACTTGGAATGGCCTTTTGAATGAGGAAATGATTGTTTGTGTAATGAGTTGGCTAGTTGATTGAATGTAGACAAGATCATTGAACTATTATGATGTGTGTGTTTTGATGAGTTATATGTGACTTGGAAATTGGATTCAGGGAGCAAGTTCTTTAAGAAACTTCCAAAAGTATTTTTTTTAATATATATATTGATACTGACATGGCCATGAATTCTGTTGGAGAAATAATGGGAAAATACCTATTAGAGGGATAAGGCGATTAGAGCTCTAATATTGATTTATAAATTGACTAGTAAGTTGTCTAAAGAAACTTGCTCATGTATCTAACTTCAATTCATTTATATGCCTTCAATTGATTGAATTGAAAGTATTTGACTTGAATGCTTGATGTAAAGAGAATGTGTTGATTTGATCTAAATGTCTTTGTTTGCCAGAGAATAACTATAATCCATTCTTATTGATTGCTTGTGATTATGAAAGTGACAATTTTCTCATATACTTAGACTTTAAATTGATGTGTTTGGAAACTACCAATATGATGGCTCTTCATGTTGATTACATTGAATAGTTAATGATCATATATACATATATACATACACACGTACATATATACATACACACACACACACACTAAATAGAAAATTCATTATGAGTATAACTATTTAATTACTGATTGGGGTTGTTGCTATATAAATTCATAGCTATCATACCTAGTAAATCGGTAAGCCTAAATTGGCTGAACTGTAAATTGTTGTATTTTATTAAAATTTGTATGGGAGCCATATGATATAAATAGTATTTAAGGTCAACGATTTTCTTACTAGGTTTCATTGAAACTCATTACATTTTTTGGAAAAAAATTATGTTTTAGTTTTAGGATTACTGGATATCGTGAAGATCATAGGATAGAAGTTGAGGGCATAATGTCAAGTTAAACAATTGGCAGTTGTAAAGTCTGTATATGAATGTGTAAAGTCTACTTTGGATTTGTTGTAATTATTTTGTGTTCAATAATATGTGAAAATTTCTAAATTATTTTTATAGGTTGTTGGAAAGGCGTGTGACCTTGGAAACGTCTAAAAGACAAAGGAGACTGTCAAAATTTTTGTAAGAATGTCTTTGATAAGTTTAAAAAGTGTTTGACATTTGTAGAAATTTTGTTTTGTTTTTCCTTAAATTTTAAAATATGAGCTTTGTTTTTATTGTTTGATTTTGGTCAAGCAATTTCATAGCTTTGAAAAGGCTTGTGCAAAGTTATTACTAGGTGATTACCTACACCAATCACATTCCCAAAATTGGGGCATGATATAGAATTTTTTGCATATATTGTCATCTTCTCTTACTATAACAGGCTTTATGCTCAAAGTTTTTTTCTTTTTTGAATTCTACATATGGCATAATTTAATTTGTTGTTCGAGACTTTTTTGGGGGACCCACTTATTTTTTATGTAAGATTTTAAGTCTTAACAAATAGCATTTTTCTTAATTAACTCTAATTTGTGAGATAGAAAATATACAAATGCCCCTCTAAACTTATTTATGAACTTGAACACATTCTTATGAGAGTAAGAGTATGCTTTTACTTATAATATTTATTTTGCATATATTTACTTCATTATGTAATAAGAGTAATATGTTGAAAATAAATTGTATAAATCATAATAACCAAATAAATAGATTTATTAAATCATGTTACAAAGCATCAAATTTGTACATATAAATTTAATTAATAGTAATGAAATCATACTTGATATTACATGAGAATCCATGATAGCAAAGCACTTCTTAGCATGTTCATTCTTTATAACCCTAGCAAAGAAAAGAGAGAAGAAAACTATATTTGTAGTCTCAGTGGACAACTATAACTTTACTAGGGTATAAGTAGGGATTTGCCTTGTTATAATCCTATTGGGCTAACTGACCCATCATCATTGGTCAAGTGACAAAGCTCACACTACTAAAGTCCATTAATGGCCTAAGTGTCATTATAAGTCCAGTAACTTGATCACATAATTAATTGACAATAAAAATTAGTTGTTGTGACATTCATTTAATCCAATAACACATGATTTAATTAAATTATGGTAGTTCACATAGGAAAAGTCCAACAATCTCCTACTTAGACAAGATGGTTTAATAAACAAGAACTAAGATTATAATATGTGGCCACAACAATGAATGTCAACAACAACAATAACAATAAAGAAAATGTGCTAGCTAGGCAAACAAATCTCTCCCTTTTAGATGTTGACAAATAATTTAAGATAAGTTTCAAAGTTTCTCAAAAAAATCTAAAATTTTTTCATTTTTTCTCCAAAAATCTCATCTTTTCTCCCCCTTTTGGCACATAAAAAAAATAGCGCCTCAGTAAAAATTGAAGAAAGGAATGAGTAATCAAATCATCAAAATTTCAAAATAATATTAAAGTTAGAATTTAACATAAAGTCCAAAAATGCAAAATTAACTATTGATATCAATATTAATTGGATACTAGCTTCCTATTGTTTAAATCTTAGCTCCCCCTCAGCTAATTATTCTTCCATTTAATCATAAATTTATATTAGAATTGATTTAAGAGAGAAAAATAATGTGAATTGAAGTAAAAATACATTCTAGTTTATAATAGCATATGTAGAATCGATTTATTACTAGTTGAATCAATTTATTAGTGATTGAATCGATTAAGAAATTGATTGATTAGTGACTAAATTGATTCATGAATTGATTTAATTAGTATGAAAAAGGTTTTCAACAATTTCAAAAACTTCTCAAAAGTTTGAAATTTTTGTGAATCGGTTCAAGAATCGATTCATAGTATAAATTTTTGAGTTGTGAATCAATTTAGAAACTCAAATTAAACCTAGAAAAATTGGAATCAATTCTGAGCTTGATTCAGAAGACCTAAAATTGATGTAATTTAACCTTCTTATGATCCAATCCTTTTCGGGCATTCCAGGCATAAGGTTGTTAGCCTAAAAAAAAATTCACAATCTTGGAGATATCTTACTAAAGAATCAAAATTTACATCAGCTTATTATATCTTCATAACACTCACCACCTTTATTAGAATTGACATACTTGATTTCTTATTCTTTTTTTAGTTCAATCTCAACTTTAAATGCCCTAAAAGTATTTAAAAAGTCTAACTTTTCAATGGATATGCCCACCTAACTGAAACTTCAACAATCATCAATGAATGTGAAATATTAGTATCCGCCTATAGCATTTAGCATAGTCAGTTCACCTACATTATTGTGAATTAACTCAAATACATCCATCATTCTGGTCTAATAAATCTAGCAGGGAGTATCACCCTTGATACAATCAATACATACATTAAAAAGGATAAGTCTAAGTCATGAAGAATCTCTTTTTTTATCTATCACTCCATCCTTTGTGAAGATATCACTTAGACACCTATTCTATAGCATTGAGGATCCTATATTAATTATAAACGTTTTGTATCCAACTACAGTATTTAATTGACTAACTTTCTAATTTCCAAATGCCAACTACTCTTACATATTCTTCTTACACTTTTCCACAATTTCTAATCTGACTATTGACTTTTATCACTTGGCTTCTTCTTGTTTCTTAATGTTTATAATAAATTTGCAATGTCAATGATTAACCTCTATCTAACCACCAAGTGTTTGATAAAATGTCTCACTAGAGCCAATGGAACATCTTGATTTATTGTGATATGCACTCAAATCAGCATTTTTGTTTCTCAAAATTAGGTTCCTTTGGTTGTTATTTATTTTCACGCTCAGCACCCGATTAGTATGAAACAAAGTGAGCACAAAGATTCTTTAATTCTTCATGTCATCTTTCACTTGACTAACTATAAAGATCATTTTATAGAAAGTCTACTCACCTTCTTGAGTGTGATATGATGTCTAAACAATATCAATTTTAACCAGAAGAGACTTTAAAACATGCTAAATCAAATGACTATTTCCTATGTCAACTTTCATGCCCATGAGCAATCATAATAGTATACTAATTCCATGATACATTCACTAATTCTACTAACACCATCCTAATCAGTTTTATCTAATAATGAGAGGTAATATCCTTTTTAGCCTTATCAAATTTTACAAACTTATCAGCTACAAAATTCATAATCACTTTGGCATTTGGAAAATTAGTAATGTCTTTCATGATAGTCTTAGTATATATCATAACCATCAAGTATACTCTATTAAAGTGTGTCCACTTTTTATAAAAAGCTCTTGTACAACAGTAAAGTCATTATCTATCTTTGGCTCTCCCTTTCTTCATGTCTAATACGAAATTTGGTGATTACCAGATATGATATCAGTAATTAAGCCCAAATATCTTCCACTGAGCCCAGTCCTCATAATCAGTCTCATTTACCATCTTCATGATAATCAATTGCATAAGTAACAAAAGATTAAGGAAATAACAATTTATGAAATTTATCATAATAATAGGCTAATATATAGAAATCACATGACAAAAGTTTTAGAGCAAACTAATATCAAATTAGCAATCAAATAAATTGGGAGAAAATGATTAAAATAATTTTATCTTCAGAAAAATCTAAAAAAAAAGTACAAGTAACAATCCAATATGTTGCAAACACATAATAAAATTTTCAAGCCTAAATATTATTAAATGATTAGTCATATAAATTAGGGTAAAAATAAATAAAATATTTTTATTTAAAAAAAAATTATCACAAACAAATCTCGATGGCATAATTTTTTATCACCATTCACCATCTCTATGATGGCGTGTGGCTCTCACACACCATTGGCTTGGGTGGCTAACTATATAATCATACTCAACCCAATTTGTAAACACATTTAATTCAGCCAGATTTTAAATAATTTTTGTGTGGGTTTCATTGCCCAAATTCATCTAAAACTAATCCCCTTATCAATTTCACAAAATCATGAAAAAAATATTAATGTAATTTTAACAGGAAAAGTACTAAACCTCTATTAGGTTATCTAAATGGAAAATTCTTAAAATTAATGCTACTTGTGTTCAAATTTTTAGAAATTGATTGAAGACTTTTCTTTGTCAAATTATTCTAATATCAAATCATGAATCAATTTAAATAAATATCTAATAATTAGACCACATTTTGAGCTCTATCTGTGATAATTTTTTCCAAATTTTTTAAAATAAAAATATTTTATCATCTTCCACCACCTCTATAATGGCGTGCAGCCCCCACACACCACTGATGCTATTAGCTAACTATATAATCAGACCTAACTCAATTTACAAACATTCAATTCAACCATATTTTAAATAATTTTTATGTGGGTTTCTTTGCCCAAATTCATTTAAAACTAATCCCCTTATTAATTTCACAAAATCATGGAACAAATATTAATGCAATTTTAATAAGAAAAGTATTGAACCTCCATTAGGTTACCTAAATGGAAAATTCTTAAAATTGATGCTACTTGTGTTCTAACTTTTAGATATTGATTGAGGACTTTTTTTTTTAGTATAGAATCCTGAATCAATTTGAATAAATCTCCAATAATTAGGCTGAATTTTGACAAAATAATCTTCTGATAACAAAAAAAAAATGAATTTAAAAAAATTAGTTTTAAACAATATTTGTTCAAATTGATTTTTCATTTTACACATCACATACTCTTGAGATCAAATCATAAATCAATTTGAAAAATATCCTTTTAAATTATTCAAATTTATAAAAAATAATATTTTTCAGAAAAACTAAATTATTTCAATTCGTGATTCCATCTCAAAATTCATAAAGTTCATAAATAATTTATCGAATTAAACAATACAGAAAATGTAGAAAACATTTTAATGTTTAACCTAAAATTTTTTCTCACCATATATCATGGATTTTCAATTTAATCATATAAAATCATTAAACAAAAAATTACATAAATTTAAGTGTTGTAACATGAAAGAAAATATTTGGCTTTAATACCAATTGTTGAAAATAAATATTATAAATCATAATACCCAAATTAACAGATCTATTAAATCATGTTATAATACATCAAATTTCTATATACAAATTTAATTAATAGTAATGAAATCATACCTAACATTATGCAAGAATCTATGATAGCCAAGCACTCCTTTACCGATTTGCTCCTTCTAACTCTAGTAGAGAAAATGGAGAAGAAAATTATAATTGTAGTTTCAATGGTACAACTGCAGCTTTACTAAAGTATAAGTAGGGACTTGCTTTGCTGTAACCCTACTAGGCCAACTGACCTATCATCATTAGCCCAATGATAAAGCTCACGCTACTAAAGTTTATCAATGACCTAGGTATCATTATAGATCTAATAATTTGATCACATAATTCATTGACCTATAATAATTATTTATTGTAACATTCATTTAATCTAATAACATATGATATAATTAAACTATGATAGTCTACATAGGAAAATTCCAACACAATAATATTATTTGATGCAATAACATTTTTTTCCCTCACTTTCCTACCAAACTAAACAAAAAATAATAATAATTTTTCACATATTTTCTTTACTCTTGTTTTTCAACCCATTCAAACAAGGAGTGAATAAACATTTTTCTTCCTTTTCTTTTTCTTTCCTAAAGTTTTGAAGCATCATTCCCTAAGAGAAAATGGGATGAAGAAATAAAGGTAATAAAAAGATTGCACTTGCCCGTCATGACAGGGACATAAATGGATAGAGTTGAATAGATTTTAATCAATTTTGCAACCAATTGAAACAATTTTATCTGATTTTAGTTGATTTGATCCGTTGTAAAATTTGTTTGGAAACAGAAGACACACAAATGAAACAAATATAATTTAGTTTTGTTAATTTATTTTCTATAACATATTAAATAATATTAGAATTTGAAGCATATAATTTGGTTTTGTTAATTTTGTGTTAAAAAATAAATAGAAAAAATATCTTACATTACATGATACAACTGTTACATTTAACTAATTTGCCAACTGTTGTGGGGATTTTTGGAATCATACAAATAGGCTGGTAAAAGCCCAATGGACAAACTCAGCTAATAAAGGCCCAACTCATTCTCGATTAAGGCCACTAGACCAAAGCATCAGGTCACGAAATGCAAGCTAAGGTCGCCAGTCAATACGGGTCAAAACAACAACCTTAGGCCATTAAGAACAAGGCTTAGCTCGTAGATCGAAGATGTATCCCCAACCATGAATCCACAGAAATCTGTTTAGTTTCCTATTTTAATGGGAACCCATTATTATCTATTATGTAATCCTAATCAAGTCATGATACTTATCTGTTATCGATTTACATTCAAACTGTAACCTCCCAAACATTATAAAAGGGGAAGAAATCATTGTACAGGACATAATCAATCATTAGATACAAAGCACTCAGCATAAAATACTAAGAAATAAAATAACTATGGACATAGGGGTCGATTGACTTTAGCCAAACCATGTTAAAAACTTCTAGTGTCTCCCTGTTCTTCCTCTATCTCTATCTCTTTCTGTTTACATTCAATTTGCAGTTTGGGGTTCTAGACTTAGGTTGACTAAATTCACACATCAACATTTTAGTGCTAGAAGGAGGGCCCTAAACTGCATTCTCGTTGATTTTTTGATGGTTAGAGGAAGAACCACCAGGAGTTTAGATGTTGCAGTTGACTAGCCTGATGGTCATATGAAACAACAAAGGGACCTAATTCACCCTGTAGTAGGCACTTTTGCTATCCTTGCCATAGGTGTTGCTGCTGGCATACCCCCAACCCTTCACCAGCCTATTGTTATTGTCTCTAGGATTGATGGAATACAAGCGTGGCATCAGTGTCATGACGCACCTGAGAAAATGATGAGAGAGTTAGCTGAGGCGGTTAGGGCACTGACTCAGGCACAAGCCCAGGGCCCATGAGAGTAGGTTGGGGGCATTGTGTAGATAGAAGCTTTCCAATAACCATGGGAAGGAGCTCAAGAGGAGAAGCTAACTAGAGGAGTACTTCAGCACACTCATTCAGCTAATTCTACCAACTTATGGTGAAGGTCAAAGGTCCATCGTGCTTATGAGGATGATGAAGAAGATCATCAATGACAAGGGGGTTCACATCGAGCTTAAGGCTCAAATAAGACCAGTCAGAGATACGTTTCAGATCAAAACTCATCGGGCTATGAGTAGAGAAAGTATGGAACCTCAGATCATCACTCCCACGACAACAATAGGAGCCAACAACCTTCCAACCATCGATTTGAGGCTTAGGACCATATGGTAGAGGAGCTGCTTTAGAGGGTAGAGCAGTTGAAATAACGCCCTTAGGTTCAGGACTACCAAGATCATTATGAGGAAAGGACCCCATTCACTAGAGAGATCAAGATAAAGCCTTTCCCTCGTAGGGTCAAGATTCCTATTATCTTATAATACAATAGGGATAGTGACCCATACGACCACCTGGATGCATTCAATGTATAGATAGATCTTCAAATAACCAACCCTTTAATCAAGTGTTGTGTTTTCCTAGCCATTCTAGAAGATATACCTTGAACATGGTTTAGAAATCTCAAAGCTTTTAGCATTGACAGTTGGGAAGAATGCCAGAGAAAATTCATCAACTAGTACAAGGTGCCGAGAAGGCAGCTCACACCACCTTGCCACCTTGCGATAATCTTTTAGTGAAAGAACGAATCGCTAAAAGACTACATTACCCGGTTCAGATATGAGGGTAATAATGTAGAAATCTCCTTAGATGAGAGCATCTTAATAATGATTTCAGCTGGAATCCGCAAAGATAGAAAGCTATATGAAAGCATATACAAGTCTCTAGTGAGTGACCTAGGTGAATTTTATGAACGAATTGCCAAAAAGATCAGGTGGGAGGAAACTTTTGGCCTTAAAAAGTTCAATCAAAATGATGAGGCAAATAGCTCCAACCAGAGTTAAAAGAGGAGCAATGGTGGGAATAGTAAGGAGAGTCAAAATGATAACTTTGAAAATCAAGTTACAAAGAAGGTCAGGAACGAGTGATCTCAGCATAAAGGTCACCATGATAACTGCAATGTTTTATCAGATATTCAAGAAAGTATCTTTGCAACAGAAAAGGGTAGGGAGGATTTCAGGAAGCCTAACCCCATAAAGACTCCCAATAGGTTCAGAAACAAGGACAAGTATTGTGCTTATCATGATGAAGTCGGGCACAATACTTCAGAATGCAGGACACTCAAGGATGCAATTGAGGATCTAATCAATAAAGGTCATTTAAGAGATTATGTGGTATGACCTGCAGAAGAGCAACCTTAGCAACACCAATAACCAATACAACAACAATGTTAATGGACTCCTGAGTAGGAGGAGGCACCCTTGGTAAGAACTACATTCACCATTCATGGTAGGCCTCACATTATAGGTACCTCAAATAGGTCACATGGACGTTATGTGTGAGAAGCAGATCATGTCCTACTCACGGGACACAATGAATTTGAAGGTCCCTCCAAGAAAGCAAGGATAACCTTGGACAACATCACCTTCACAGATGAAAACATACGAGGAGTACATTCTCCCCATAACAATGCACCGATTATCTGAACTAGAATTGGTAATGTCGAGATATGAATAATTATGATCGATACAGGCAACTCGGTGAACACCATGTACAAGGGACATTTTGAACAGATGGGTTTGAACGCAGGTCAATTGAAGCCTTCCTCAAAGCCTTTTTATGGCTTCATGGGAGATAAGATAGTACAAGTAGGGTAAATCAGGCTTCCCATCACTCTTGAGGGTTCAGGTCACTAGGCCATCATACTGGTAGATTTTCTGATTATCAACTATCCCTCAGCATACAATATGGTACTAAGGTGACCTATAATAAATGACCTAGACATGGTCACATTAACTAAGACACTTACTATTGATTCCTAACCCCTAATGGAATCAGATGTGTGTGAGGTGAGTAGTATATAGCCCAATGCTGCTATGAGGGCACAGTCAAACTAGGGGTGAAAGGGAAGAAGGTTAATATGGCTTCTAGCAAAGAACCATGGGCTGTAAGCATAATAGGGGTTAGTTATGACCTCGACCCTTGTGAAGTGGACACAAATAAAGCAACTAGTCCAATAGAGGAGGTCGAAGATGTACAGGTCAGTAAGGTAGATGCTAAGAGATGCCTTAAGCTAGGAAAAAACTTGTCCCTAGATTAAAGACCTAACTAGCTAGATTTCTTAAGGCAAACCTGGATGTTTTTGCTTGGAACCATGAGGACATGGTGTGAATTGATCCCGAAGTCATATCAACCCACATCACAAGCTGATTTGCCAGAAAAAGAGGCTAATGACTGCTGAGTAATACATTGCTCTCAAAGAAGAAGTGGATAAGCTTTTAGCTAACAAGTTCATTTGAGAAGCCTACTACCTAACTTGGGTGGCTAATCCTATGCTCATAAAAAAGAAGAATAGGAAATGGAGAACTTGTAATTATTTTATGAACCTTAATAAGGCGTGTCTAAAGGATAGCTTCCCCTTGCTAAGGATTGATAAGTTCATTGATGCAACCACTAGTCACCCGCTTCTTAGCTTCATAAATGCCTACTTGGGGTACAATTAGATCCCTATGAACCCATAAGATAAGGAACACACCTCGTTCATCACTGACTATAGGCTATATTATTACAATGTGATGCCCCTTAAACTAAAGAATGTAGGGGCAACCTATTAGTAGTTAGTCAATATGATGTTTAAGGAATAGATCTAAAAGATAATGGAGGTGTATATGGATGACATGCTATTAAAGTCTGAATAGGTTGCTAACTGTGTTCGTGATCTGGGGGAAATGTTCCAAATTCTGAAGAAGTATCAAATGAAGCTGAATCCATATAAGTGTGCATTTGGGGTGGCTTCAGTAAAGTTCCTTGGATTCATGGTCAATAACAGAGGAAATGAGACGGATCCAGTGAAGATCAAGGTGCTTGTTGATATGAGATCTCCTACCAGAATTAAGGATGTGCATAGCCTTAATGGCCAGGTCGTGACACTGAATAGATTTATTTCCAAAGTGATAGATAAATGCATCCCATTCTTCGATGTGTTAAAGAAGGCAAAACAATTTGAGTGGACTGAATAGTGTGAGGTTGCTTTCCAACAGCTGAAGTAATATATGGGTTGAGCTCCTCTTTTGTCCAAACCAAGGGAGGGTGAGAAGATCATCATTTATCTAGGGGTATCCTAGCATGCTCTTAGTGCAGCACTGGTAAGAGAAGAAGGTGTAGCTTAGCTCCCAATCTATTATGTAAGCAAGAAGTTGCTAGATGCTGAAATGAGGTATTTGCCGATGGAGAAGCTTGCCTACTACCTCGTGATAGCATCAAGGAAGTTGCAACCTTACATTTAGGGGCATACCATAGAGGTGTTCACATAGTTCCCACTTAAGTAAATCTTGCAAAAGGCAGATCATCTACTTAAGTAGGTAGTAAAGCTAGGCCAATTTGACATTGAGTACAAGCCTAAGCCAGTAATCAAGGGGCAAGCCTTGGTGAATTTTATTCAAGAGTTCATAGGGCTCGTAGAATAGGAAATAGAGGCCTTAGAGGCTCCATATTGGGAATTGTACGTTAATAGGTCATTGAGCAAGTAGAAGGCTAGGGTAAAAGTTCTTTTGATCAACCCAAAAGGACATAATCCTCTGCATGCTAAGATTTGGTTTTCAGGCCACAAATAATGAAACTAAATATGAAGCATTATTGGTAAGGCTCTATTTGACAAGAGAGATGTGAGCTGAAAATCTAAATATATTCAGTGATTCCCAGCTTATAGTCTGTCATGTATGGGGTGAATACTAGACAAGGGGGTCAAAGATGGTCATTTACCTTTAGAAAGCTCAGGAACTACTTAGCTCTTTCCAGTGATATGAGATTAATTAGATCCCATGAGCCCAAAATATGCATGCAAATGCATTAGCCTGTTTGGTCATGACCAGAGATCTAGATTTCTTGTGGGCAATCCTAATAGAATTTCTCCTATCACCGAGCATGGAGCAGAAAAATGCCATAATGGCTATTATCGTGGCACATGATTTATGGATGGGTTCAATCTTGGATTACCTATAGGTTATCAAATTGCTAGAAAATAAGCTAGAAGTATGTCGATTGCATGCTCGAGCAGCCAGATATTGCATCTATGATGACATGTTATATAAAAGGGGATTTTCAACCCCACTCCTAAAGTACATAGATGGACATAACTATGACACTATCTTGAAGGATATTCATGTTGGCCATTGCAGGGATCATGTTGGGAGCGATTTTTAGCTCAAAAAGCACTTTAGCAGGGATTATATTGGCCTATAATGAAACAAGATGCCATCGACCTCATCAGGAAGTGTAAGAAGTGTTAGAGGTTCACTAAGGTCCCATGAGCTCCACCAGCCTATCTATAACAAATGGTCAATCTGTGGCCCTTCATGATCTAGGGCATGGACCTAATTGGACCATTCTTGATAGGCTGTGGGAAGTGCAAGCATGCAGTGGTGGCTATTGATTATTTCACCAAGTGGGTAAAGGCGAACAGGCTAGCAAAAATCTCTTCCTCCAAAATTGAGAAGTTTGTATAGGCTAACATTATTTGTAGGTTTTAGGTCCCTCAGCAGATCGTGACTGACAATGGAACCTAATTTAATAGCAAGTAGTTCATCAAATTTTGTAACAATCTCTTGATTGTAAAGAGTTTCTCAACCATAGACCATCCTCAAGCCAATGGACAAGTCAAGGCTATCAGCAAGATTATTAAGCAGATCCTAAAGACGAGGTTAGAGGCTAGGAAAGGAGCATAGGTAGACTAGCTGCAAAAGGTGCTTTGGGCTTACAAAACCACAACTCAAAGTACCATAGAAGAAACTCCCTTCTCAATGGTGTATAGATTTGAGGCCATAATCCCAACTGAACTCAAGGTAACTTCATAAAAAAAAGCTACTTTCAATCTAGAGGATAACAATCAGCTACTCACTGTAAACTGTGACCTCACAGAAGAGGTAAGAGAAATAGCATGCCTCAGAGTTGTAACCTATCAACAATGGGTTACAAAATACTACAATAGGAAAGTTCAAGTTTGACATTATAAAATCGATGATCTCGTACTATGCCTTATCCTCACTAGAGCTCACAAGGCTGGTGATGAGATATTAGGTTCAAACTGAGAAGGCCCATATATAATCAAGGAAAATTTGGGAAATAGAGCTTATCACCTGACAAGCATGAATGGAGCTAAAGTCCCTTGAGCTTGGAATGCTGAACATCTCTACCCATATTATCAATGAATTTGAATTTGCTTATCTAATCTTGTAATATTGTTCAAAAATTGATAAAACCACTAAAGTTTTTAAATTTTTATGATTGTTTACTAATTTTTGAATAAATTTTCAATTGGGTACTATACTAGAAGTGAGCACTTACCCTTCTAATCTAAAAGCAAGCAATCACCCTTCTAATTTGGAAACAAGCACTCGCCCTTCTAATCTGAAAACAAGCAATCGCCCTCCTATACTGGAAGCGAGTACTTGCCCTTCTAATCAAAAAGCGAGCAAGCACCTTTCTAATCCAAAAGCAAGCACTCACCCTTTTAATTCAGAAATGAACAACTGCCCTCCTATATCGGAAGTGAGCACTTGCCTTTCTAATCTAAAAGTTAACTTGCCCTTCTAATCCAGAAATGAGCAATTGCCCTTCCAATCCAGAAGTAAGCACTCACCCTTCTAATCCAGAAAGGGCATTCATCTTGACAAGTTTATTATGACATGGTTTGCTAACTGAGGCATGACCTGCTAGGCACTCATTACTAGCTGAGGCATGACTTACTGGCCATTCAACTTGAAACATTTATAAGATCATGGTTTGCCAACTAAGACATCATTTATGGCTTACTAAACATACAACTATGGAAACTTAGATGAATAAAGAAAGAATAAAGCAGGAATATTATGAAAATGTTCATTAAAGATTTCCCTTGATAAGGTGAATTTACATTTGAAAGTTCAAAGTTACATTTAAAATTGCTACAAGTCATGGCCTATGAGGAAGACTGGCCCTTAGAAGTTGTGCTCTGGGCTAGAGGGTCCATATATGAGGCGAGTAGGTCATCCATCATCTTATCACCAGTAGTTTCCATGACATGCAAATTGCTCTCTCTTTGAATCAGGTCCCGAGCAAGAGAATGCCCACATACTGACTGTGAAATTATACCGGGAAAAGCTGCCTTTGCATCCTCCTTGAAGCCTATAATGGCCTCAAGAACATCCCTACCAAAAAAGGAAAAGTCCATCTCCAAATGTTGCTCCCACAAGGTGAATAAGAAGCTAGTGGTGGTTACGGACACTACCTCTTCTTTAGGTTTCACAACTAGCACGGTGATCTCTACCTTAGCTTAAGTGACCTCTTCTTTTACCAGAGCAATTTCATTCCTGGCTGTCTCATATTTTTTCTTAGAAGCCTCAACTCATTGCATTGCTGCATCCAGTTCAACTTTTACTCTCGATAGCTCATCAACTACCTTATTAAGGCCTGAAGTAAGGCTGGATGTAACAGCCTCATGGTTTGCCACCTCGTGAGCTAAAGCTTCCTTGGCTTCTTTCTTAGCAACCTCAATGTCTATAGTTCTCTCCTTCAGCTCCAACACCTTAGCGGTCACAGTGGCTAGGTTACCCTTGAGTTTTTTCTTTTCCTCATCCTAAGCTAGGAGCTCATCCCTTGGCTTTATGGTCCTCAACATGCTTTGAAAAATCAAATGGTCAAGTTAGGTTACAAAGAGGTAAAAGAATTACCAGCAGGCCATAACAAACTATATAGCCCACCAATCCCTCATATGAGCACTCCGACTCCAATATTCTGATGCGAGATCCTAGGATCCACTCGACATTCTCCAAGAAGAAGCCAAAATACTCTTGTGTCTTTATGCTAAGATCAATGGTTCACTCCTCAATCTTGACCTTAGATGTCGCTTATTTTATACTAGTAACAACTCTTTTCCTCTTGTCCACTCTTTACTTTTTGGGAAGAGGATAGGATGGGGATACAACTACCTTGACTGCCTGAACCACCTCTGGATGCAAGGTGGGAACAACCACCTATGGGGATGTTATTGCTACGACCAGAGAAGGTTGACTTGCAATAGCAATAGGAGCCGATGAGGTCGTAACAACAGTATGGTTAGTAGACCAAGCAGAGTAAAGGGTTTATGGCATTTAGAGGTTGAGCCTCACTATGTTTCCTATTCTTCAAAGTTTGCTAGGCCGACCTCCCTAATTCGGAGAGCTCCAATGTCCCTGGTGAGCTCGATGTTTAAAGCCAGAGCAAGCTTATGTGAACGTAGGAGATCCTCATCAAATTTGAGATCATTTTTTATATCATCCACAACAACGAACTGGCCCAGCACTTTAAACTCCTCAGCCCCTAATGTTGGTTTCTCCTTGCCAGCTCTGTTTATAAAATGAAACCAAATGTTAGAATCAAACAATAAAATATAAATTTATGTAAGCTTGCACATCCTCGGCTCACTTACCAGGAGTACGGATGAAATCAAAACTATGAAGATGACACAGAAATGGGCAAGAAACATAAAACTAGTGGGTTTTATAGTTCCCCACATTGGACTTACCCTTCACATCACCTTGTGGTAAGATCCTCTTGTACTCAGTCTATCGAGCTATTAGATAGTAGATCCCATCATTCTGACTCGTGCCCTTGATGCTATACAGAAAGCAAAGAACCCTTATTGAAGGAGGAGGGAGATTATTCCTAAGGTATAAGAGAGCAAGGGAAGTAAGTTGAGAATACGAATTTAGTGTAAGCTAAAAAAGGCAGAGTTTCAGCTTATTTAACAAATCTACAATGTAAAGATGGACTGGGAACCTAAGCTCAGCAGTGAGATGATAGGTGCTAATAGAAACAAATCCTAAAAGAGGATAAGCTGCATGATCATTAGGGGAAAATACCATAATGCAGTAGCCTTTGGGGAACCGATATGTTTCAACAATGCTCTTGAGCTCGTTGAGCTTGATGGTTGAAGAGTGGTGATTAAACACCGTGTGGTCTAGAGACCTCTGACTCCCAGCAACCTATTAGCCCTCAGAGGGGTTAGGATGAGCAGGGAACATCTCAACGACCTTGCCGCTCCCAGAGGTTGCTTTATCTCCAAAACACGTTAGCTCTCCACTTCGGGCTAGGGAGTCAGAATTGTCAGCACTCCCCACCTGGTAACCTCGATGTCTATAAGCTGCAATTTACATAGAAGAAGGAATAATCAAGTCGTTGAAAGCATACCATACCTAAAAGCTAAAGCTAACAGGGAATGTCCTATGCAGCAAATCATACATGCCTTATATCACCACATCTAAGACCCAGACCACTGAAAACATTGGTGGCTTGACCAATGAACTTATCAGGTTCCTAAAACCAGGGAGACAAACAAAAGACTAAACTCGATAATCTACAACTTCAAGACCTACAAGAATTTTATAATAGATGGCATGCTAGTTTTTACAAACAAAGAAAAGCACGTAAATAAACATACTACAGAATCCATCAGCAGGAAAAAATTTCCTAGTAACTAGCAAGTGCAAACTACTTAACTAAGCAACCGGATATTAGAAACCCACAAAGTAAAGCATTTATGAAAAGCAAAAACTTAGAACTAAGGTTGTGTTCAAAAAACTTACTAAATCAATAGAACAAAATGAGTCCAAAGAAGAGAGTCCAGAAAAGAGTACGATAAGTGTGATCAATCTCCGACAACCTAAATCCAAAGGTTATTGTCATAGACTTAGTGAAATAGAAAAGATGAAGAATGGTGGCGATTGGTTGAAAGCTTGAAAGACAAGCAAGAAGTAGCACTGGTTTCAAAAGTGAGAGGGAAAAAAGGGTTTTCTTCACCTTATATAGCTCGATCAGCCTTATTGTTAGATTTAAGGCTTGAATAACTGCCCTTGATCCGACGGTCCAACGAACAGTAAGGCTTTATCACTGCCATGATGATGGCTATGGGAAAATATGTGTATTGAATGCAGTAATGATGGCATGAGCTGGCGTAGATGAAATGATGGGACTAACAGTCTAAATGGTGGCATAGCATATCACAATTGCCAACTTTTACTAGTGAACTACAACTCCCAGTCCACAGATCGCACTGAGAGTTAGGGGGCTAATATTGTAGGGATTTTTGAAACCACACAAATGGACTAGTAGAAGCCCAATGGACAGACTCAGCTGATGAGGGCCCAGCTCATTCAGGATTAAGGTCGCTAAAGCAAGGCATTAGGCTACTAAATTTGAGCTAAGGTCACCAGTCAACATGGGTCAAAATAGCAACCTTAGGTCATTGAGAACAAGGCTTAGCTCATAGATTGAAGCATGCATCCCCAACCATCAATCCAGGGAAATCTGTTCAGTTTCCTATTTTAATGGGAACCCATTATTATCTATTATGTAATTCTAATTAAGTCATGATACTTATCTGTTATAGATTTATATTCAAACTATAATCCCCAACAATTATAAAAGGGGAAGAAATCAATGTATAGGACATAATCAATTATCAAATACAAAATACTTAGCACAAAATATTGAGAAATAAAATAACCATGGATATAGGGGTTGATTGACTTTAGCCGAACCACGTTAAAAACTTTTGATGTTTCCCTATTCTCTCTCTCTCTCTCTCTCTCTCTCTCTCTCTCTCTCTCTCTCTCTCTCTCTCTCTCTCTATTTACATTCAATTTGTAATTTAGAGTTCTAGACTTGGGTTGATCAAATTTGCACATCAACACCAACCAAATAGTCAAGAATGAAAACAAATGAAGTTTAGAATGGAGTTTGCAGAACTTGCTATGCAAGAGTTGCCATTTCTATTTCATTATTTAATTTGGAGTTCTCTATTCGTTTTTCATCTTCAAATTTACTTGTTTTGTTGTTACTGCCGGAGAATGAGGAGGAGAGGATATCATACAAGCTAATATGACTTTATACCAAAATTTTGGAGAAAGGTAAATATTATCAACTGAAATATCTTTCTCCTAATTGTTTTTTTTTTTTCAAAATGTTCTCATTTAAATTAATATTAACGCTTTTGTTGTGTCACGGATGATATTTCCTAAAGAAGTTTGGAAAAATAAATTTTTTTCATTTCAATAACTAAATTTTCTTCCTTCCTTACTAATTATTCTCTTAGCACTATTCTAGCATGGAGTTATACATCAATTATATATATAAGTGTATTAAATGAGAGCACTATTTTTATACGAGAGTAGGATGAATGAACCATGGCCTCCAGATTTTGCATCAAGATTAAAATATGCATGAAGGTCATATATGATCACTTACAAAAAAATCACATGATTTTATATCTTAATCCAGATCATGTAAGAAAAATCAGATCGCCACAATTTACTTCTCCCACTATGTATAAAGACAATGCTCTCATTTGATACACCATAAATATATCTTTCTAATATTATAAAAGTTGTGACACTCACCCTCACTTAAATTTTATTATGTAGCAAATATCTTCTACTTGTTAAGGGAGGACAAGTGAAAAGAATTTTTAATTTGATTTTTCTTTTTTGTTCCAATTCAAATTATGAATGGAGCTTTTGTATTTCTCTATTTTAATAATAAATTATTTATTTAAATTATCTATAATTGATTTCTAATTTAATTTTTAATTTTATTGTTATTAAATTATTGAATTATAAATTTAATTTCTTAATTTTTTGAATTATCAAATAATATTTTAATTTCTAATTTATAATATTTGAATTATTTATATATTTGAGCAATACAATTTTAGTATCCAATCTTTCTAATATTAGAAAAGTCATGGCACTCACTGTCATTCAAATATTACTATGCAACAAGTGCCTTTCATTTTCTTAAATGGAGCAAGTGAAAAAAATCTTTAATTTTCTTTTTATTTATTTTCTTTTCTGTTTTAATTTAAATTGTAGATAGAACTTCTGCATTTATCTATTTTATTAACAAATTATTTAATTGAAATATATATATAATTGATTTCTAAATTAATTTTTAAAGTTTGCTACTATTAAATTATTGGATTATTAAGTTAATTTTTAATTTTTTTGAATTATCAAATAATATTTTTTTTCTAATTTTTAATATTTAAATTATTTATTTATTTTAATAATGCAATTTTGATATCCAATTTACTATTATTGAAATGATTTTCAAAATAAAATTTGGTGGTATTATATTTAAATATTTAATATTAAAAATAAGAGTTAAAAATATTTTAATATTTTTGTGAGTTTTATAATTCAAAATTTAAATAATTTTAATAATATATCTTTTAATTTTTAAATTGTAAACCGCTTTGAGAAATATTATATATTTTTATTCTTTATAAAAATTATTTATTTTTAAATAAATTATCTAATAAAACTATTGTACTCAATTTTTAGTCTAAATTCTTTAATAGATTTTAATTTGAATTATATATATGTGTATGTATGTGTGTGTGTGTGTCAGGTCTATGTGAATAATGTATTTTAATTTTCAATCTACAACATCTTATTGAAGGAGTAGTCATTTCATAACCAAATGTCATCACCAGATTCATCCCATTTCTCTTCGTTATAATTATTTTTTTTAAAAGAATTTTGTACAAATTTTTGTTTATGTGCACAACAATAACATAATTATATACATTTAATTTCTCATTATTTAATTTATAATATTTTTCTTTTATACCTTTTTTATTAAAGAAAGATTTTATTATTTCAGCTATCTTTATTATTCAATCATGTATCTTTAATATTTTTATTAAATAATTCACTTAATTCTTTCATAACTGATATATGAACTGTAGCATTTTGCTGTCTGAAACGATTAACATTTGAATGGTGCAACCGTTGACAATTTGAAAGGAAAAACCGTTGAAGCAACGACTATTTTTGAAAGGTGGTAACTGTCTGCCGTTTTCTTGATGGAAGAAAATGCAATATAGAAATATGACATTCTGGGATCCTCTTACTGCCTTTTGACATTCATTTTCATACACCATCAAAGTCGAAAGAGAAAGTGTGAGAAACGTCTGAAATATTGAAGCAAAAACAACTCGAAATAGGAAAGCAATGGCCGGAGGTATGTATGTCTACGTTTCCATTTTTCAATCTATTCTTATGCTTCATGTATGATTAGAAGCATATATAGGATGTTTTGATTCATCATTTGGTATCAGAGCATGGATTAAAGCCTATGCCTTGCCTTGAGAGTTGCCGAAATCTGTTTTTTCAAAATTTACCTGGTTTTTGCAAATTCTGGAATTTCAAGAAATTTTCATTTTTATTGCATTTTGGGTTAAGAAATCATTAGGATAATTGATTTCCAACATTTTTAGGAAAAAATTTGAATTTTTTGATGTTAGAATGGCCAGAAAACAGTCGGGTTGCAGTCGAGCTTTGTTTCGGGTCTGTTTTGGGTCAGGTTGACTCGATCAACCTAGCTGGAGGTTGAAGATGATGTAAACTATATCATTTATGTGCCTTAAATAGAACACTGCGTCCTAAAATGATTTGAGGCTACGATAGTATACAGGTTAGCGTGTTGGCCTTGCAAACAAAGGGTCCCAATTCGAGCATTGCGGATAACACTCTAAAGGGATTTTTCCCTTTATTTTACTGGACCTCCATTTTTGGTTTTTTGGGCCACAACTTATTTTTTTCTTTTCTGGGCCTCAATTATTTTTATCTTCTAGGCTTATTACCTTTCTAAAGCTTTAAAAAAAAATTTAGAATTTTATTTTTGGTAATTTTTGGAAAAATTATTATAAATTTTCACACTTTATGAATTTTCATATATTTGGAAATTAAAAAAAGGTATAAATATTTATAATTTTGTTATTTATTACAAATATTACAATTTCCATGGGGAAATTATTTTGGAAAAATATTACATACTTGTGTTATTTGTTTGTATGTATAATTTTGATATTTTTGTGCATAATTTGGCCTATTATTTATATGCACAATTGTAAATTTAGTTCATATTTGTTTAGCATTTAGTTAATTTTGCTCAAATTAAAATTATGTTAAGTCTATGACATTATATGCAATTATGAATTATGCTCATATTATGTATGAATATTTTGTCATATTTTTATACTTTATGGATGAGATTATTTTATGCATAAAATCATATTAAATGCATAATATTATGTTTTGAATTATGCAATTTATATATCTTTATGAGAAATTTTAACATTCCATTTAATTTGGATATTGTTAGAATTTAGAATGAGGAATATTCTTAGAAATTGCCAATTATGTTACTACATAATTGTTCTTAGGCATTAAGT
>JANHAO010003297.1:0-26486 GCA_026873985.1 Saraca asoca
ATAGTATAGGCTACAATCCGACTGTTTGCAGTACATAGGCTGCAGAGGTGGGTCCTTTAGGCTGGTTGTAGGCTTATGACCATTGTTTGACATCATTTCAGCCATACAGAGGATTAATGACTCAGTGTTGGAGGCGAGGCACCGAGGAGGCGAGCTCGATACTGCTTACAGAGGGGCCAGCGAGCTCTTGTGAGGAGGTCAGCCATTCTTTATAAGTGCCTTGCTGGGACATCGTGCAGCGAGGTAGAGCTCACTAAGGAGGACCTTGCTGTTGTGCTCTTGATGGTCGAACGATCTTCTTCATTCGAGGATCCGCTGCCTCACCTTGGGGCCGTTTTTCCATAACACGAAGCTTTCTGAAGGCTTCTTGCTGAGGCACGAGGACTGGTCTTCGTTTCCTCGGGGGCTCGTCCTTACGAGGCCCATTTTCAATATACAAGTATCATGCTTTTAAAAGTTATTTTTTTAAAATCAATTATAATCTCATAAAAAATTATAATATACTTATTTCAATTTGAAATGAAATAAGAAACTGGTAAACTAAAATACATATTAATTTAACAATAAAGTGGCATTAAGTATTTCAATATAATATTATGTCATATATATAATTTCTATTTATATGAGATTTACCTCTAGTAGGCCATGGGAAATATGCCTTTGGATTATTTAGTGCATCCAAGAAAACTTTCGAATCATGTGCATTACCTTTTTATTGTAAGTACACATATGTGAACATCATATTAAAATTGCACACACATATCACATTTTAAGTAATAATTATTTTTCTACCTTTGCATTAAGTTTGCTTCTTAGTAAGAACCTATATACTTTATGTATACCATCAATTGTACCAAGACAATTCTAATACAAACAATTATTTTAATTAGAGTTATAATAAAATTAGATTTCATTACAAACACACACACACACACACACACACACACACATATATATATATTAAATGAAACTTAAAACTTTATCTTAAACCATAGATAATATTTTGAGTTATCTTTAACGTGTGCAGGTAAGTTTGTGAATCCTTGTTTGGCATATTGCAATGTAGAGTAAATAGTTAGATGGAAAAAGATAAAGAAAGAATCCCTTGAGATATACAATGTATACAAAAATTGGAAGAAAGAACTTATAATTAGGAATGAATTTATTTGTGAAAGAGTAAATTATATCTATGAAGAAAGAAATACATTTGCAAAAGTTGAAAAAACATTTGAAATGAAGAAATGATTAGATAAAGAAACACCAAAAATGTTATATGAACAACTTAAAGGAAGGGAAAGAGATTGAAAGAGAAAAAGAAGTAAATAATTATA
Organism: Saraca asoca; assembly: GCA_026873985.1. Taxonomy (NCBI): domain Eukaryota; kingdom Viridiplantae; phylum Streptophyta; class Magnoliopsida; order Fabales; family Fabaceae; genus Saraca; species Saraca asoca. The sequence goes on from JANHAO010003297.1 coordinate 1,332, forward strand.
ATTCAAATAAGGTTTTCAATAGAGATTTACCTTGTTACAATGAAGAGGAAGAGAATGGCTTGTTGTTATAAGAAGAAGAGAGGTTTGAGGAGAGTTAGGACACAATCAAATTGTGCAAGTCTTTTTGGCCTAATTTCATTTTAATTACAAAAATACCATTCATGAGCATGTTATTCTCTGTGTTTCTTAATTGTTTTGGAGACAAAAGTATAGAAAAACATCTCAAAATTTTTTTATGCATATGTTCAATGGCTTTTCACTCTTGTTACAAAAAATATACATATCTAAATTTTCTTAATGAGAAAGACAAAAAATACAAGAAATGAGGATTAAAGGGAAAAGGAGAGATAAATAAGAAAACATAAAAAAGAAATTATAATTGTTGATTGTTTTTATGGTTGTTGTCATTATTACCCCCATTATGGTCGTGGGTTAAGGTAAAGCGATGTTGCCATGAAAAGTTGGAATGAAAGAATGGAAAAGAGAACACCAAAGTGTTTAAAGAAAAATAAAAAACTACAAAATAAATCCTAATATAGTTTCCTCTTGCCTCTATGACATAAGGCCCTATAAAATCAAAAATAATAGGAAAAGAAATTTGCAAAAGAAATATGGCTAGTCGATTAGTGTCCCATAACTATGTAAGCTGATTGAATCATGTATTTAAACTCATGATTAAGGTATCACATGAGGGCTTGGTATGAGTGGCACACATGTTATTCTCTTAAAGCATGGTATCCAAAAGGACATGAGTTCAATCATGTCCTATCCCATTCCCCAACCCCCTTTCTATAACCAATGAAAAAACTCATGACTAAAGTGTCATTTTGGTCCTCCGTAATTATAAGTTTCTTTAATTTAGTTTCTATTAAAATTTTATTCTTAATTTATTTTTTGAAAGAGCCAATTTTCTTCAATTAAGTCCTCCCTCCATCTACCTCACACTTTATTAACTCAAGTAATGATGTGAAGGTGCTAAGGTTGACATGATACCCTCTAATGCCTACATAGGCATAACATTTGACTTACATAAGAGTAAGTGTTTATATAAATTAAAATAACATTGCATTAAATGGTTAAACAAAAGACACACTTAAAGTGATTGTTATGTGTCTTTCCTTTTAAATTAGAGTCATATGTTTAGTTAAGAGCATGAAGGGTGTTGCCCAAATATTAGATAGTGTTACATAAGATTTTGGATTCTCATGTCACTAATTTTAGTAACAAATGTTAGAATTAGATGAACAAAAAGAACTCGATTGAATCAAATTGAATCTTTTGAAAACCAAATCGAAAATAAAATATAAATAAGAACCAAATTAAAAAAACTTGCATCTACAGGAGATTAAAACAATGTTTATAGTCTAAACTCATTTGTTTAACAAGCTTCCAAAATGCATGTCCAATTTGTAGAAATATGCTTAATTTTTGTTCTGTATTGCACTTGAGCACTCTAAAATTAATTATATATTCAATATAATTATAGATTTCCCTTTAACTTGTTTGATTATAATTTGAAAACCCTTCATAGTTAATTATATGTCAATAATTTTAGTAAAAATTAAGTTAGGAATTGTAGCTAATTTTTTATGGGGCTTTTTAATAAGGAAATACAAACTTTTCTTGTGAAATTAATACTAAAAATTGATTTTCTACCCTCTATCTAAATAAGAATAAATTATGATAACTAAGTATTAAATAATACTATCAAAAAATAATGGATTCATGTATTATCAATTATTTGTTTGTTGTATAACAATTAAATACTATTTAATTAATTACAAGTTTCTATTTGACTTGTTTGATTGCAATTTAAAAAAAAATTCATAATCAATTATATACTTATAATTTTGATAAAACTAAAAGTTAAAAGTTGTAGCTTCTTTTTTTTATTGAATTATTAATGAATAAATATGAAAAATTTTAAATTAGCATTGAAACATAATTTTTATACACTATCTAAACAAGAATAGGTTATTACAATCATTTCTTAAATAATATTACTAAATAGAATTAATTCACGTATATTAATTTTTTGAAAAATAATTGATAATAATAAATTATTTTTAAAATCATTTTTTCATCTGTATATTAAACAAATTCAAAATAATTATTAATAATCAATTATTTTCTCCATACATCATAGATGAGAGATTTTTAGTTACACTGAGGAAATTAAGTTATTCTTAATTGCACTAAGAGCATTTAGGTGTGTACATTAAGCTAATTAAAGGAGTGATTCATTATTTTTTATTGCAAATTAAGCGATATATATTGTGCAAGTAAGAATATCTTATTGAATTGTGTACTAAGCTTATTTTTATGGGAAAATACACTTTACAACTTTGAAGTTTGTTGAATGATAAATCATTACCATAAACTTTAAAAACTTATAAATTATACCCTCAAACTTTTTAAAAGTTACAAATTATCTCTTTCAATTTTGAAGAAAACTATAAAAGGTTATAATGAACAAAAAATCAAGTTACAAAGGACAAAGGATAGTGAAATATCAACATATGACACGTGGCAGCCCATCAGACTTGGACAGTTGGAAACGATTATGCAGTTAGATACCACAAAAAGATTGGACTACCCCTTGATTGATATATATATACTTTTTCTGAACTCTCTTTACTCTAACCATTTACATTAATCTTTTTCTCAAATTTTGACATTGGAGTAATAATGAAAGTGCAAAAACATGTACAAACTTAGAAAGATCTTCATCTGAAAAGGTGCCAACTCCTTGAGCATGTTAATGACATGCTTGTCAGAAGATCTGTAAGAGTGTTTCGCCTTTTTTTTTAGGAGTACTTGTTGGGGACTAAATGACAAGAAAAAAAATAATCCATTATGGTTGTCATACCAATATGGAGATTGATTTCCTTTCACTCTAACTCGAAAAAAAGACTTCTTCCAATCATGCAAACTTGAATGAGGGTTCTTATATAAAGTCCTTCCATTCTTTTATGTCAATTACCACCATGACCCTTTTTTCCTTGAAGTATAAGAAAAGAAATAATAAAAGATGTTAACATTTGATACCACATTGATCATTCTACAAACAATTTGAAAGATGCCTAGGTGTTTATTATAAGTTGTATAGGACATACCTTCATATCCCTTAAAATTGATCATTGAAAAGGGAGAGGGAGGGAAAACACTAGTGCGTTCAATTACAATAGCATAAAACATAAAGAAATGATTAGGGTTATGATTATAAATGTTGTCACCCTATTGAGAAACCTTGAAGATAATGGAAGGATCAATAGCTAGAGAAAATTTCTTCTCATACAAATCGTCGAGTTTTTTCTTCTTAGACCATACATCTCAAAGTTCAACACCCATCACCCTAACATCCACCCAACCTAAGTCCACTTCAACTGGAGTTCATCACTTTCATTAATCTCTTCTAAAGTTTCATCCACATCAACATCCATGTCTACATGTTGATTTTCCTCATTCGATGGATGAAGATCTGCTATCAAAATAGAATTAGCTCTCAAAGTTTCAAGAGAATCACAGTGATGTATTAATGGAATGATCGAAGAGGTAGACTCTTTGAATTCAACAAAATCCCAATTCTAGTTAGAATTGAGCTTATGATTGATAGAATCACTCAAGGAATGGCCCTAAGACATGATAATCAATTGGTGTTGGAAAGAAAGAAAGTAAAAAGTACCTTAAACAAAAGAATATAAGTATTAGATTTATCTCACGCTAGAGGAATTGGAAGATTACATACCTGAATATCAAAATAGTTCAAGAAAAAAAAATACAAAATAGTGAGAAAAGGAAGTAGTAGTTTTTTAGGCATTTCAACTAATACCTAGAATGTAGAAAGGAATTGTGAAAAATTTACAAAGCTATAATGAGCTCTAGTAACCCACAAATAGTTTCAAATATAACAAACATGAGGGAAATTAGAATAGGAAGAGAACAACACATGTGAAGAAAATATTTGATGCTGAATGATGAAGGAGTAAGAATATTCAAGACGACGAAGTCCAGGAAAAGTTCACGATGAAAAAAGAGGTGCAAAGCAATAGAGTTTGTGATTTTGGGAGAGAGATCGAAAGTCAAAAAGAAGGAAGCTATTATGAATAGTGAGGATGAAATGTGATTAAAAATCTAATTGCAAAGAAGTTGAGACATCAAGATTTAGCACGATAAATGAAAAAAGAAGGATATATGGATATTAAAATAACAATATGACATATATTGGTTCAAAGGTAGACTATGATTTATAAAGCCCATAATAACCCATAACAAGTAATACATTTGGACTAGCCTCACTTCATATTTGAAGGGGCAAGTGATGAACAAGAAATCAAAGTCACAAAGGATAGAGAAAAATTAGTATATAACACGCGGCAGCCCATCACACTTGGATTATTGGAAACGATTTTGCAATTAGATATCACAAAAAGACTAGATTACCCCTTGATATATATATGGGGTCAAGTAAGCATATGCTCTCTCTAACCTCTTTTGACTCGAGCCATTTACGTTGCTAACTTTGGCATTAGAGAGGATTCGGGGGTTCTATTGCATGGACATTCTTTGCAAGCAACTTATGGTAGCATAAGGTGGTAGAATATTGAAGTTTATCAAGTTAATCGACTATTAATTTTAATCTTAAACTAGTAAAAATGTTGCATAGACATTACCGAGAACATATTTCTTCTTCTATAAGATACAAAGTTTGCATTGAACATATTATTAGATCTAATCATTCTTCAAACTTAAATTGTAAAACTCACATTTTTATGATAAAATAAGAGATTTAATTCAAGTTTTATGCCTTAAGAGAAGAAACAGGTCTCTTAACAAAGCATATGCAACACATTTAATAAAAATTAACATTTTCATAGTTTTTTTAAACTTTAAAAGGTAATTTGTAACTTTTTTTAATTTAAGAATGTAACTTGAAGGTTTTTAAAATTTAATGAGATCATTTTTCACTCGATAAAACCTTAAGAGTACAAAATGTATTTTTTTGCCTATTTTTGTTGTATCTTGATACATTATCTCTTTCTTTTTTTATGAATAAGGAAATTCATTATAAAGAAATGTAGAAGTTAAGAAGTTTGAATACCAAGGAACCTACAACATCAAAGGCCAAATATAAAGTAGAACTCTCAAGAGAGGCAATAGAAATAACTAAATTGTTTAAAGAGTTAACTACCTTCTTGGCCAAAAAATTTGCAATTTCATTTGCCTCTCTAAACACATGGTGGAAATCTAAAAGATGCAGATCCTTCAAGAGCATCAATTTCAATAATGATTGGGAGTAATCGCCTATCTCAAGCAAGAATTAGGCCATCATGAAGACTAAGAAATTCAGCCACAAAATTGGTAGTTACTCCTAACCCCCTAAAACAACCCACAAACTAATTGTCTTGGTGATCTCATATAATAAAAGCATAGCCTCGCTGCCTTTGGATTTCCTTGGAAAGCATCATTGGAGTTAAGTTTATAATACCCTTGAGGAGGAGAATCCACCTCATTACTAATTCCTATTGCATAACAGAGTGGTTGCTAGGCCCTAAGATAGCCCATATTCCATTACTTTAGAGATAATAGCAGATTTTAAATTCATGTTGCTTTGCATATCACAAATGACAATTTTATTCCTATTAAGTTGTAGATTTCATAAAGCAAAAACAAGACCAAGGGAATGAAAGTGTAATACCTTGAATTTTCTAAAATTGATTTTGATAATAAAATAGCTTTTTGGAAAAAAAATTCGAAGAGGTGAATTTGAAGTTTTTAAGAATTTCAAAACTCTAATTTTGCGCTACGAAGAGTCCCGATATGGTAGAAATAGATTATAAGAATTTTAAAAATTTTCAAGTAGCCAAAATTTTCATTGTGGATGCTCAGAAAATAAAATTCATATTTTTATGATTTAATTTACAGAAAACTTTGAAAAGATCAAAACTAGGGCTATAGGTATCCGATGAGTGTAAAATTATAATTGAATTAATTTAACTAATTTGGGGTAAAATTTCATGGTCGCGGGCTATTAGTGAGTATGTTAATTTTTGACTCTATTAACGTGTGAATTTGGTTCACCCTAAGATTTAGTAGCCAACGTAAGGGTTCTTGAAATCCTAAACTGCAGTCCGCTTGTGTGGAGAAAGGAGAAGAATAGAATAGGTAGAGGAAGAACAATGGGGAAAAGGGGACACTAGGAGTTTTATGTGGTTTGGCTAAAATCAAACAGTATTAGTTCCTACATCCATGATGGTGCTAATTTTGAAAATATTTGAGTGTATAGTACACAATTTATAGTATTTCCATATTTTTCAGAGTGTTTTCTCTATTTAGAATTGGCTATCTCCGAATAGCCTCTCCCTTACAGTAGTCTTAACCTCTATTTATAGTATTCGGGGTGTTACAACTGTATTCCAAAAAAGGAAAGAATAATAATAAAATAATTGTAAGTGAATTTCTGTCAGTTGATGAGTTGACTATGTAAGTTGATCCCGTTCTCAAGTTTAACCAAAGTAAGTTTCTGGAAGATGGTTGAGGTGGCCTATTTTCATCCAATGAGCTAGATTTAAGAGTTGGGACTTGCGAGCTAGAGCTCATCTTTAGAGCTGAGAGCTAGAAGCTATGAGTTAAAGCTCATCTTTAGAGTTAAGACAGGCTCTGATCAGCTGGGCTTGTCTGTTAGGCTTTTGCTAATCCATTTGTATGATTCCAAAAATACCTACAAAATTAGTCCCCTACCTCTTAGTTCACTTTTGTGGATTGAGAGTTGTAGTTTCACTGGCAAAAGCTTCCAATAGTAATCCATGCTGTCATAATTTATACTTGTGCAATTCTAAGTTTCATCTCTTGAATGTTCATGTGTACATTTCCCTCGATGAATGAGGTCTCTTGGGGTGAACCAAATTCACATGTTAACATTTTGGCACTAGAAGGAGGGCCTTATCTACATCCTAGTTAATTTTCTATTCATCTGTGATGGCTTATCTAAACAAAGCCAATCAGCCAACTTCCTTTTTGGTTTTGTTTGTAACTGACTAGCAACTCCTTTTGCCATGTCAACAATGCCTTGTTGCCAGAGATCATCACTTGTAGTGAAAGCACGATGAAGCTCATTGTTGTAGTTGAGATTGGTAAATTTTCCTAAGGCTCTATCATTAGATAGGCTATTTGAATCTCAGTAGCAAAGGACTGAACCAATTACTCCATTTTGCTTAAAACTCATCGTATGCTACATAATGTTTCTATGGTTGGACCACAGTTGAAAGGAGTTAAAGCTTTTGCTCCTCCAATTTGGAAATTTGTCTATCATAGCTAGAAATTTTAAGGTGTTCTCCTATAACTAGGTAGGGTTGCAACACCGATCCCTTCAGCTAGTGTTGTTATAAGTTGAAGTTGTCAAGCTACAACCCTCGTATTCCTACCTAACTACCATGACTCATCCCTCATGTTGATCTTAACCATTGCTTAATATGAACCTTGTCTTCATCAGAGACCAACACATGAACCAACAGTCAAGCCTTTCGTGCTTGTAGTAGAGGCTTATTGTAGTGCTCCTAAATTATGTGTTGTTGCACCATCTTTTGCTAAGAGCCCATGATTGGTTGTGGTTAGCCAATAGTGATATTAAGTACGCTAGCTACTGTTGAATCATGGCTACCCTATGTCAGTCCCCCCGTCTAAGGCTTCCCTTGGGATGATATTTAGTGCCAAAGAGTTTTGTAAGCTTCTCCCTTTCACTCGTAGTGTCATTGCTCGAGACCAATCGGAAACCACCATCCTACGATGACTTTGGGATAGTCAGACTATCAAACTCTTTAGCTAACCTCTCCTCTTTTCCTATGAATCACTTAACATCAGACTGCTTTGATTTTCTACATAGATCAGCTAATTTCTTTCAACCAGCAACATCTCCTATTCTACCACTTACCTTAGGTTACATGGACTCCATTAGTCGAACCTTCTTCAGTGATCTTAGTGAGCTAAAGTGCATTCCATTGGCCAAACTGTCTTCAGTCATCCCTGCAAGCTAAAGAGTATTCGAGATAGCCTTATGCTATTGTTCAACTAGCAGGAAGGGATTCTTGTCAGTTTTAAACTTAGAGTTAGTTGAAGGCAGAGTAGCAGCTTATCACTAACTTGGTCTGCCGTCGAGTGCTTTTATCGAAATTCCTCACTTATGGAAGCCTCCAGTAGTTGCAGGAGTTGCCATTGGGATAGCTCATCAAGGGGTCAGGCTCACTAACATTGGGTTCACATTTCAGCGAGTCACATTTCAAGCCTTGGGAGCGCTTCCTCTCGACACCAAGCTAGTTTTTAGCATACAAGCATGATGTTGAGCTCACACACATAGCCATACAGTGAGACCCGATTCAACGATGAGCTCGTACTATCTAATAAATATTGAAAATGATGCAGGTTATCAATAATAGTAGTAATATCATTCTGAGCCAGAAGGTTTCTAGCCTTGCAAGTGACTTTACACATAGTGGCTATGTAGTGAGTTTCGATGATGTACATGTGCTTGTTGTCGGCCATGTTGCATCGTGTAGCATCGGTCATGAAGCACTCCACCACGACCTCTACACTTGGAAGGCCAAAAGAAAAGACTTTTTCACCTGGAGAAGAATACAATGATGTAGAGTTCAGTGGCATAGAAGGTGCAGAGCTTACTGGCCTGTAAGAAGAGGCAATTGTGATGCTTGGAAAATGTCACCTGCAAATTGCTCATCTAATCCATCTTAACCATTGGGTTAGTATGAGAGCCAAAGTTATGCTCCAAAAAACTACTCCAACTATTACGTTATAGTGAAGTGCAACAACTGCTACAGCTAAGGCCAAACACCTTACCGCAACCAGCAGCTGCTTTGCTCGGACTGAGTAGCTTATAGCATTGTGGATGGTTTTGTTTTATGGCTAGTTAAAGCTAGTCACCCTACAATTCAAATGCTTTTGTATTTAAAGATGGGTAGGCTCGGTCAAATCAACGTTATTATGAGATCCAAAGTTATGCTCCAATAAGCACCAGAGATGGTAAAAAAGTGACCATAAGAAAGATGGTTAGCCCAATATCCCATTGAGCTTGAATCAAGATCAGTCTTCAGACATAGGCAAGAAAGTGGAGGGAATGGCTATAAGACTTCCAAAGGGACTGAAGCCCAAGATGACTAAAAAGAATCTCTGCCATTAAATCCCCAACTATCTCAAGCTCGTGCCTTCGATCTTCTTGAGCTCAAGACCGAAACAAACAAAAGCTTGTGTTAAAGTTATGGCAATTGCCTACGTCATCCTTTCCAAACCTTTTCAATTCACACCGTCATCAATACATCAGGCTCTCAGCATGGAATTAGCTATTAATTTATTGCATTGAAAGAAATGGTGCGAAGGTTTTACCATACCGGCTACGACAACAACATTATGGTTCCTATTTGAACAAGCTGGATATAAATTTGTCTTTACATTAAATGTTCTATTACTGCTAGTTTTCATTCTCTTTTCAGGGCTAGAACTGCATCCCTTTTCAATGGAATATTATACAGTAAGCAAGCTCTCACCCTCCTAATCTGGAAGGAGAATTTAACTTAACAAATGCACATTATCTTGCTCGAGCAAATATAGATTGTCTTGGTTAAGTCGAAAAATATACATTACCTTACTTAGTAAATATACATTGTCATGGTATGCTAACTGAGGCGAAACGCTCATGCAACCTACTTAGGCACTCAACTTGTGCTAGCTGAAGCATGGCCTTCCTAGACAATTCATTACAAGTTAAGACGTGGCCTATCTAGACAATCTATTGCTAGCTAAGGTGTAACCTACAGGCGTGGCTTATTTGGGCGATACATTGTTAGCTAAGGCGCAATCTACCTGGGCAATGCGTTGTTAGCTGAGGTGTGACTTACTGGGCATTCATCTTGATGGTGACAAAGTTATGGAATTTATTCATATCAATCATATTATCTTTTGCTGCACGCTGAGCTTTCAACCCATTAGAAACCTCATTGTACACACGAACATTCAAGAGATGAAACTCAAAATTACACAAGTGTAAACAACAATAGCATATATTGCGATTGAAAGTTTTTGCTAGCGAAACTACAACTCCTAGTCTGCAAAAGCAAACTGAGAGCTGGGGAACTAATGTTGTGGGTACTATGGGAACCATGCAAATGGGCTGGCAAAAGCTTAATAGACAAGTCTAGCTGATCAGAGCCTGTCTTGGGTCTAAAAATGAGCTCTACATCGTAGGTCCCAGCTCTCAGCTCTAAAGATAAACTCTAACTTGTAGGTCCTAGCTCTTAGCTCTAGCTCCAACTCTCAGCTTTCATCTCTAACTTACTGGACGAAAATAGGCCACCTTAGCCATCATCCAAAAACTTACTTTGGTTAAACCCAAGAACGGAATCAACTTGTATGGCCAACTCATCAATTGATAGAAATCCACTTGCAATTATTTTATTATTATTCTTTCCTTTTTTGAAATATAGCTATAATACCCCCAAACACTATAAATAAGGGTTAAGATTACTATAAAGGAGAGGCCATTCAGAGAGAGCCAATTTTAGATAGAGAAAATGTTTTGCAAAATATGAAAATACTGTAAACTATGTATTGTACACTCAAATATTTTCAGAAATAATACTATTGTGGGTGTAGGAATCAATATTATTTAGTTTTAGCTGAACCACATAAAACTCTTGGTGTCCCATTTTCCCCATTGTTCTTCCTTTGCCTATTCTATTCTTCTCCTTTCTCCACACAACCAGACTACAATTTGGGGTTTCAAGAATTTTCACATTGGCTACTGAATCTTGGGGTGAACCAAATTCACACGTCAATAGACTTAAGGTTAAGGAAATAGAAAAATTTTTTAAAAGAAAATGGGGTCAATAAGAAGTCAAAAGGTCAATGGGCACAATTTTCCTATTTTGTCTTCAAGTGATCGGCTACCTCTTATTCTTTTCACCCTTACTCGGTTGCGCTCTATACAACTCAACCTTTTTACCAAGTCACTTTCTCTCTCTATAACTCTCTCTTCAAGTAAGTCTCTCATCTCTTCATGTTAATTTCTCAAATTTTTACTGTTGATTTCTCTCCTTTTCCTCTTTAATTTGATACCAAAAGCATGTTAATTCATGGGGTAAAAATTGAGTTATGAATTTTTGAAGTTAATAATTACTATTTATGTTACTGTTCAGCCCATGAATCCACATGATTTTTTACTAATTTTAGAGCTTAAATCTATTACTTCTAGCTTAGTTCTTTGTAGTTGAAACCCTAGTCTAATAGTAGTTAGCTATTTGGTGAAAGAAAAGCCTTAAAAAAATCTAAGAAACTAATATGCTCTTCTTTCTTATTCTTGAAGAGTATTGAGGATTCTTGTGGGTTTTGATTAGATTTCTCATTTCTAGTTGATAAAGTGAGTGATTCATACCATTTTTGTGAATTATATTGCATTTATTGATTATAACCATTTGCTTGTGGAAGCAAGTTGATAAAAATGGGTATTTGCGATTGTATGATAAAGTTTAAGTTTGAATGGCCTTGTTGATGTAATGATTGGTTTTCTTGTGAAAAGGTTAAGTTTTAAGTGTGTTTAAGTCCTAAAAATAAGTTGTGTTGAATTCCTATGCTTTAGTGTAAGATTGGAAGTTGTTTCCCTTATTATTTTTGTTGTTTTTTGTGTTTTCTAGAATTTAGGATTTGAATGCCACTTTTAACATTATCCCTGCAATCATGCTCATAAGAATCAAGCTGTATTATGTCTTATGATTTGAATAGGGAATTGAACTAAATTCCTGCGAGTTGAATCAAATTGTCCTACTTTGTTTTTCAATTCCAATTGCAATTTTGATTGCATGCATAACTTGGACTTCCCAAAGGTTTTCAAATTTTGGCGAGCAGACTTGTAATTTCAACTTGATTTTCTCGAGTCAAATTGAATCTTTCTCATCTAATTCTCATGATTCTAATCATGATTATACTTGGATTTTATCCTTGATCATGCTCGTAGTTCTGATTGTACCTCTAGAATTTCACCTTTTTTTAGCCCAAACTTTCCTTTTTCTAAGACATCTTTTATTTCTTTTAGTCTAATCTCCAATAAAATCTAGCTAACTGGAATATAGCACCTAATAAATCCTAATTCAAGAACTCATAATCTAATATCAATAAATCTAATACTTGTCTATACATTGATATTATGGTAATTATTCTAGTAACTATTATAATAATGAGACAAAGAATGTATGATTGTAAATGTGATGGAATGTGATCCAAATTATGATTGGATGTGAATGTTGTGATATAGGTTTTTTTTTTTATGAGTATTGATATTGTTTCAAGTTAAGAATTTCCCCAGGAGATATGTGATGGCATATGATATATGATGATGATGAAATATGAATGATGTAATAAGATAGGGGTAAATGAACTGGATCCTGGATCTATGCTTTCTGATATAATGTGAGGGATAAGCTAGAACTTGGAAGAATAAGGCTAAGATTATGCAGGGATAAGGTTGGAACAGAGTATCAAGGAGAATTTTAATTGATATTATTTATTTTGCCTCTTATTTGAATTATTATTTTGAGAAACTTGAATGAGATATAAAGTGAATTGACATGTGATGAATATTAATGATGGCTTGAGGCCTTAACATATGATTGGATCAACATGGTGTGAACTAAAAATAGATGAATGGCTATGATTTTCACATGTATTGCTAGTATTGAGACATTCATAAGTTAGGTACAGATGTATCTTATTGAGCCTCAGACTCACTCTTTTGTGGATTATTTTTCAGATTCTCAAGATCCTACAGATAAGCCACTTTTAGAAAAATAAAAATGAATAGTGATCTGATAGATATTACTTTTGACACCTTCTCCACCACCATGTCGAGTCATTTAGGTGTTTATGAAATTAGGATTCATTACATATTCAATTTGAATCCTGTTGGGTGTGAAGTGTTACACGTGGTCGAAATCATTCTTATGGAACCCTCAAATATCATATTCATGATGGCCATAGAAGGGTTTAATCCGTAGAGGATTTACCATCCTTGCATATTTTGCTAAATCTTTTTTTGAAAACTATAAATAGTATGACCATAAGCCTTAATTATATTAACATATACTTTTTCTTTCAAGGTAAATTATAGGTTAATCTAACTTTTGGTTATTTTGCCCTTGAAAGGACGTAAAGTGGTTTAGGAATGATTTTTGAATAAAAGGATGTGATGTGTTTTGAAAACTTGTAAATAACTTATGAACAAATGTTTAACCTAGCATGTGCTTATTGGGCAATGCCATTGTATATTATGAAATATATTCATTCTCCAAATTGTGCTACTTTTATATTATTAGTCTCAATATTTCGATTCAACAAAATAAAGTTGAACAAACATGACTAGTAATAGTGAAACAAGTATGAATAGAAATAGGTAATGGCAACAAATAAAGGTTGGTGACTCTCAATAAATGATTGATACTCACGATGATCATGACCAAAAAAAATTGGGTCATGATAGAAATATTAGGGTAGTTACCAGAAAAGGACAAATTAAATTCTAGCCAGACAACAAAATCATCATAACAACTGCATTGACATCCAAGGGAAATAGAGACCAAAGCCCATAATTGACAAACTACTAAACATCTACGAAGAATATGGAAAATATTTTCCGCCTAATAATGGCACACCTCACATTCAGGAGGAACATTGGTGCCATAATGGATAAGGAGTTCACATGTAAGGACCCTAAGATAAACATAAAGATACAAGAAGACTTGTATTTCGGGAGTAGTAAGAGTTTTTCCAGACCCATTTCTAGTCTTTACTACATGATTTTTGAGCTTAATGAGTAAAGTTACATAACTTTTGAAAGAACAAAACCCATCCTTAGATAATTTCCAACAAACTCGATCCTTTTTGTTGGACAAGCTCATTAACAAACCAAAAATTTTGTTATGGACATTTTCATTGAAGTGGAAGGAGATAAAAGACAGATTCCACCCTTCATCAGTTAAACAAGATGATGGGATCCAAGATGTGGCTACCAACGGAGCTTTAAATGATCTTTTGCATATTCGTGATGGAACAATTATACATGCAAAAACCAAGAAAATGTGTGATGCTCTAGGAGTTTTAATTGGTAGCATATAGGCTGAATCTGAAGCAAGGGATGGAATTCATGCTTTAGAAGAGTCCAAACACTTTTTCTTGCTTGTTCAAGCTGATTTGAAGTGTTCTAATTGATTAGGCCCAAATTGGAACTATCTTTTATTTGCAAGCTGAAATGTGTATTTGGGCTTAGGTCTGAGTTGTTTGATTTTTAATTATGTGTAATTTGGGTCAAACATGTTTTTAGGCCTTATTTGAGATATTTAATAATGCTTTTATATTATTAAGCATAAATTAGGGCTAGTAGCTATATAACTCCACTAAACTAGGAATTCTCTTATTAATTGGGGTAAATCATGTACAGACCTAATTCTCCTATTAATTAGGGAGGTGGTTATTAGTAATTTCTTGGGATTAGTTCAGATTGTTTGCCTTTGTTTGCCTATTTAAAGGCTATTTTGTTGGTAAAAATGGAGATTGGAATTTGATGAATAAAAAGAAATGTTTTTTTTCTTTTCCTTTAGTTCTTTGATAACTGATTGAATTCATCAAGTTTGCAAATCTTATGGCAGTCTAGTTTATTACTCCCATCTCTTCCTTTTCTGTGAGTGTGGCACCATTATTCTTAATACTTTAGATTACAAACTATAAGTTAGTTTGGGGGTGAGGTTCAATCTAATTAACGTTCTTGGGCAATATAACAATTTTTTAGTGGGTTACATGATTTCTACCATTGGGGGTCACATTAGTTGGTTTCAGAGCCTGGTTCTAAATTAGGTTAATTTATCAACATTTTTGTTTATTTCTTTCAAGTCTCATATCTGATCAATTCTATTATGTTTCAATCTTTTTAGTCTGTTTACCATCTTTGTTCATCGATTTGAGTGCGTGATCACCAAAAAAAAAGAAGAAAGAAAGAGGAGAATCAGAATAGTTAAAAAAAAAGGGAATCGGAATAGTAAAAAAAAAGAGGAATCAGAAGAGTTAAATGTTTTGTGCTTGTAGCCATAGAATTCAGATCCTTTCTCTTCATTTGTCATACCTATTTGCATCAATTCACATTGTTGTTAGGTTTTCTTTATGATTTTAATTTCTTATTTTATCTTGCTTTGTTCAGTGTCAAACTAGTGTTAAATTTGTTTTATATTATTTGCCCCATTTTATTCCTTTTACTCTTGATTGGATTTGTTTAATTCAAAAAAGAACTAAAAGGAGAGGAACTGAGTGGTAAAAGGCAAGAGTGCAAGCATATTTTGATAAGAAGCCATCAAGAGAGTAAACATGAGGGTTGAGTGACATATAATTGAGAGAAATATGCTAGGGAGTGTTCTGTGAGGATTTCTTGTTTCCTTATAAATTTTGGTAGGTTTACAACATGGCGTCATCAAGGGACAAAGAAGTAGTTGAGAGGGACGACATAGATGTTGCATTCATACTTAAAGCCATGCAACAAGAGTTCAAGTGCCTTAACACTAGATTGGACAACATGCATGACCAAATGGAAGGACAAGCCAATTCCTTGGCTAAATTGCAAAGGGATCGTGGTTGTCGTGAGGTTCAAAATGAGCGAAGGCAAGAGAGACAAGACCATCACTATGGCAATGAACCCAGTGAAGATGAGTTCGATGGCCAGAGTAGGTTTGGTAACAATCAAGGAGGTAGGAGAGATTTTGGGAGGAGGGAAAACTATGACCGTGACTTGGGTAGAATCAAAATGAAAATTCCACCTTTTCAAAGCAAAAATGATCCGGAAGATTATTTGGAGTGGGAGAAGAGGGTCGAGCTGGTTTTTTATTGCCATAACTACTCCTAGGAGAAAAAGGTAAAACTTGCTACTATTGAGTTTACTAACTATGCTATTATTTGGTAAGATCAGTTTGTTTTGACTAGGAGAAGAAATAGAGAGAGGCCTATTAACACTTAGGAATACATGAAGGCTGTCATGAGAAAGAGATTTGTTCCTAGCCATTACTATAGAGACTTACACCAAAAATTGCAGAGACTCACTCAAGGGAATAAATCTGTGGAGGAGTACCATAAAGAGATGGAGGTTGCTATGATTTAAGCCAATATTAAAGAAGATAGAGAGGCCACTATGGCTCGATTTTTACATGGCCTAAATAGTGATATTGCCAATGTGGTAGAGTTGCAGCATTATATGAAATTAGAGGACATGGTACACATGACCATAAAGGTGGAGAAGCAACTCAAAAGGAATGGTTCTAATCGATTTGGGTAGAATTCGACTTCCACCACATCATGGAAATCAAATTGGAGCAAAAATGTTGAGATGACTGATTTCAAGCCCAAGGTCATATCTTTCAAAGGCAAGGAGACTAGTTTTTCCTCAAAGAATAAAGTTACCTCTCAAACCAAGTTTGGTAGGAATAGGGATATTCTTTGTTTTAAATGCCAAAGGATGGGGCATATTGCATCACAATGTCCTAATAAGTGTAATATGGTTTTAAGAGGAAATGGTGAGGTGGAGATTGAAAGTGACTCAAATCATGACTCTATACCTTCTTTGGTAGATAAAAGTGATGGAGAGGAGTACCCTATTAATGGTGAATTTTTAGTTTCTAGGAGAGCTTTAAATTTGCAAGTCAAAGAGGATGATGAATAGAGGGACAATATTTTCCATACTCATTGCCTTGTTAATGGAAAGGTTAATAGTATGATAATTGATGGAGGTAGTTGCACAAATATGGCTAGCACCATTCTAGTTGAAAAGTTGCAGTTACTAACTCAAAAACATTCTCACCCTTATAGATTGCAATGATTGAATGAAGCAAGTGAAGTAAAAGTGTCCAAGCAAGTGGTAGTTTCATTTACAATTGGTAGATATTCTAATGATGTGTTGTGTGATGTAGTTCCTATGCATACGGGACATATCTTGCTGGGTAGACCATGGCAATATGATAGGAGGGTTACACATGATGGGTCTTGGAATAGATATTCCTTTGTAATTAATAACAAAACTGTCACTCTTATACCATTATCACCATGGCAAGCTTGTAAGGATCAAATAAAAATTAAAAGAGATCTTCAGGAAAAAATGAGAGAACAGCTGAGGGTGCTATGGAAGAAAAAAAAGAGAGAGATTGAGAACTCCAAAATTCAAAAAAGTGAAAAGAAAAAGCAAGTGCAAAAAAAGGATAGCTTATATGCAAAAATAAGTGATGTGAAGAGAGCTTTCTTTGCAAGGCAGCCAATGTTTATACTTTTATACAAAGAGGCATATTTTAATGAGCTTAAACCTTTTTTGCCAAGTGTTGCTATTTCTTTATTGCAGGAGTTCATTGATGTATTTCTTAAGGAGCCAGGTGTATTGGCACCAATAAGAGGGATTAAACATCAGATCGATTTCATTCCAGAAGCACCAATTCTGAATAGACCAGCCTATAGAAGCAATCCTGAGGAGACAAAAGAACTTCAAAGGCAAGTTAAGGAGTTGCTGGCCAAGGGGTATATGAGGGAAAGCATAAGTCTTTGTGCAGTTTCGATGCCTTTGGTATCTAAGAAGGATGGAACTTGGAGAATGTGATTGATTGTCATGTTATCAATAAAATCACGATAAAGTATCGCCATCCCATACCTCACCTAGATGATATGTTGGATGAGTTGCATGGATCTTGTATATTTTCTAAAATTGATTTGAAGAATGGGTGCCATCAAATTAGAATGAAAGATGGAGATGAGTGGAAAACTGCTTTCAAAACTAAATATGGTTTATATGAGTGGTTAGTTATACCATTTGGCTTCACTAATGCACCAAGCACATTTATGTGTCTAATGAATCATGTTTTATGCACGTTTATTGGAAAATTTGTAGTGGTGTATTTTGATATCTTTGGGTATAGTAAAACATTAGATAAGTATATTGATCATTTTTCATGCTGTTTTGAGTGTTTTGCGTGTTGAACATCTATTTAGCAACCTTAAAAAGTGTTCTTTCTGCACCAATCAGATTACATTTCTTAGTTATGTTATGAGTGCAAAAGGTATTGAGGTTAATGAGGAGAAGGTCAAGGCTATTAGAGAGTGGCCTACACCGACATCAATAACAAAAGTACGAAGCTTTCTTAGTTTGGCTAGTTTTTACATGAGGTTTGTGAGAGACTTTAGCACCATTGCTACACCATTGATTGAGGTGGTGAAGAAGAGCGTAGGATTTAAATGGGGAGAGAAGCAAGCTACAACATTTGCCTTAATTAAAGAGAAACTCAGTTCAACCCTAGTATTAACGTTACTTGACTTTACAAAAATATTTGGAATTGATTGTGATGCTTCAGGTATAGGAATCGGAGCTATTCTTATGCAAGAAAAATGCCCAGTGACTTATTTTAGTGAGAAATTAAGTGGAGTAGCTCTTAATTATCCCACATATGACAAGGAGATGTTTGCATTGGTATCAGTTTTGGAGAAATGGCAACATTACCTTTAGCCTAAAGAGTTTGTCATTCACACAGAACACGAATCCTTGAAGCACTTGAAGGGACAAAGAAAGTTAAATAGAAGACATGCCAAATGGGTAGAGTTCATCGAAACTTTCCCATATGTCATAAAGTACAAGCAAGGAAAGGAGAACGTGGTTGCTGATGCATTATCTCATAGGTATGCACTTATTTCTACTCTTGATGCAAAGTTATTGGGTTTTGAATATATTAAAAATTTATATGCTAATGACCATGATTTTGCTGACATATATGGGGCATGTAAGAAATCTACCTTTGGGAAGTTTTATAGGCATAAGGGGTTTTTATTTAGAGAAAACCGGTTATATGTGCCTAAGAGTTCTTTAAGGGAGCTAGTTGTGAGAGAGGCTCATGGAGGAGGTTTAATGGGTTACTTTGGAATAAGAAAAACACTAGATGTCTTAATTCAGCACTTCTTTTGGCTATACATGAAATGGGATGTTGAGAAAATGTGTAAGTGGTTTGTAACTTGTAAACAAGCTAAGTCATATGTGTCACCCCATGGCTTGTATACACCTTTACCTATTCCTAGTCATCCTTGGGTAGATTTGTCTATGAATTTTTTTTTTAGGACTGCCTAGGACTAGGAAGGGTCGGGACTTCATCTTTATTGGTGTTGATAGATTTTTTAAAATGGCACACTTCATTCCATGTCATAAAATCGATGATACAACAAATGTGGCTAATCTGTTTTTTTCAAAAGGTGGTACAACTTCATGGAATGCCAAAGAGTATAGTTTCAGATCAGGATGCTTCTTGAGCCAGTTTTGGAGAACTTTATGGGGTAAGTTGGGTACAAAGCTTCTTTTCACTACCACTTGTCACCCACAAACTAATAGGCAAATTAAGGTAACTAATCATACTCTTTTCGCTCTATTGTGTGCCATTATCCTAAAGAATTTAAAAACCTAGGAAGATTGTTTGCCACAAGTAGAATTTGCATATAATAGGACTGTACATTCTACTACTAATTATTCCCCTTTTGAGGTTGTTTATGATTTTAACCCTTTGACACCATTGGATTTAATGCCATTACCTATTAATGAGTTTGTTAGTTTAGATGGTGTAAAGAAAGCAAATTCAATAAAGAGACTTCATGAGAAGGTGTGGCAACAAATTGAGAAGAAGACGAAACAATATATGGCTGCTGCCAACAAAGGGTGCAAGAAAGTAGTTTTTGAACCTAGTGAATGGGTTTGGGTACATATGCATAAAGAAAAGTTCCTGTTCCTAACTCAAAGGCATTCAAACTTGCTACCAAGGGAGGATGGTCCATTTCAAGTGGTCGCTTGCTTCAATGATAATGCCTACAAATTGGATCTTCTAGGTGAGTACAATGTTAGTGCAACTTTTAATGTATCTGATCTTTCTCCTTTTGATGTAGGTGATGATTCAAGGATGAATCCTTTTGAGGAGAGGGAGAATGATGGGATCCAAGATGTGGTTACCAACGGAGCTTTAAATGATCCTTTGCATATTCATGATGGATCAATTACATGTGCAAAAGCCAAGAAAATGCATGATGCTCTTGGAGGTTTAATTGATAGCATATGGGCTGAATTTGAAGCAAAAGATGGAATTCATGCCTTAGAAGAGTCCAAACACTTTGTCTTGCTTATTCAAGCTGATTTGAAGTGTTTTAATTGATTAGGCCCAAATTGGAGCTATGTTTTGTTTGCAAACTAAAATGTGTATTTGGGCTCAGGTCTGAGTTGTTTGATTTTTAATTATGTGTAATTTGGGTCAAACACCTTTTTAGGCCTTATTTGAGATATTTAGGAATGCTTTTATGTTATTAAGCATAAATTAGGGATGGTAGCTATACAACTCTACTAAAATAGGATTTCTCTTATTAATTGGGGAGTAAATTATGTCCAGACTTGATTCTCCTATTAATTAGGGAGGTGGTTATTGCTAATTTTGTGGGATTGATTCAGATTATTTGCCTTTGTTTGCCTATTTAAAGGTTATTTTGCTGATAAAAACATAGATTGGAATTTGATGAATAAAAAGAAACGTTTTTTTTCTTTTCCTTTAGTTCTTAAAGAACTGATTGAATTTATCAAGGTTGCAAATCTTATGGCATTCTAGTTTATCACTCCAATCTTTTCCTTTTCTATGAGTATGACACTATTATTCTTAATACTTCCAATTACAAACTACAAGTTAGTTTGGGGGTAGGGTTCAATCTGATTAATTTTCTTGGGCAATATAACAATTTGTTATTGGATTACATGGTTTCTACCATTGGGGGTCACATCACAAGATGCAACAATAAGAGAGTCCTCTCTATAGTTCAAAAGCCCAGTAACTAATTCCCTCAAACAACTATCAAGCCAATTATCATGCTAGAAGGAAATTTTTCTACCATTCCTTACTAGTTATTTAAATCCTTTCTTGGGTTAAATTCTTATTACAACTAAAAGCCTTCTAGTCATGGGAGGCATTCTTAATTACCCTATGATGAAAAAGATGAAGATATTTCCTCCTAATAATTTAGACTCAAAGATCACTTATTTCTCTACCAGATCCCAAGTCCACTTACAAAGAAGTGTCTGGTTGTTAAAGTCAAAATCTCTAGTCCCAAGCCCACCCCATCCCTTTGACTTAGTAACATCTTCCTAGCAAACCAAGGAAAGTTTATGCCTAAAAAAGGTGCCACTCTAAAGAAATTTTCTAACTATTTAGTTTATCCTAAACAAAATGCTTGTAGAAATTTTACAAAAAGTCATATGATAGATAAGGAAAGCCATGATGACAGATTTAATAAGAACTACCTAACTTGTTGGAAAAAGGAACTTAGGATTCTACCCACTAATCTTATCCTGAACCTTATCAACCAAAATTGGAAATCCTTAGATTTGTAGTTGCTTTTTATATGACAACTAAGTTACTTTCCAAAGGAGCCCATATGCCTAATTCTTAATATTCCAAATGATCTCTCTTTAACCTAACTAGGGGTGTTCTAAGAAAAACAAAACCTAGACTTACTAAAGCTAATTTTCAGACTAAAGATATTGGAAAAATCCTCTAGAATCGAACTAATTATTTGACAATTTTTCTTATTAACCTTAGCAAATAACACAATATCATTAGCATAAAAGAGATGGGAGTACTCAATCCTATATCTACTAGACTTAATAGAGTCCTAAATTTTAGCTGCACAACAATGCCTAATAAAAGGTGAAGGTATTTAAGGCACAAAATGAAAATGAAGGGAGACATAAGGTCTCCTTGTCTCTAACCATTAAATGGCAAGAAAGGTTCAAGCTTAGCACTATTAATAAGAACTAAATAGAAAACACCCAAAATGCAGCTCATGACAATGTTAATCCATAGATAAGGGAAACCAAAAAACTTAAGGACACACCTAATGAAGCTCCATTTTAAAGTATTATAGACCTTCTCAAGGTCAAGCTTAAGGATCATATTACCATTTTTGGCCCTAAACTTATCCACAGTATGCAACATTTCTCTCACTATGACAATATCATCATAGATTCTCCTGCCAGGAACAAAGGCTACTTGGTATGGAGACTCCAACTTAACAAGTTTAGGCTTTAGATGATTAACTATAATTTTGGTGAAGGATTTAATAAAGTTATTGCAAAGACTAATAGGCTAGAAACTATTAGCTAGTTCCCTTAACTTACCCTTAGGGATAAGAGAAATAAGTGTTTCGTTCAACCAAGCAAGGGTAAAACTTGAGAGGAAGACCTCTTTGTCACATTGAACCATGGGACTTTTGACATCTAACTAGAAATGCTGAAAGAAATCAGGGTGTAAGCCATCTGATCCCTAGGCTTTATTAGGCTTAAAGGACATAAAGGTTGAGAGCATTTCATGATCAGGGGGCTGTTATCCTTGCTAGCATATATTCTTCAATTTTAATGTCGAAAATAATTTTAATTGATGTCACAATCTATGTGCTTTGAATGTTTGTTCATTTTACAGAGGCTAGTTAATCAAATGACATTTAAGATATCAAGAGATCTAACATTAGATTTAGTATTTTATTAATTTTTTTCTAGGATCTTTTGTAAGTGAATTCAAATCAATTTTGATTCAAGCAAATTTTTTATAACTGATACATTGAGATAGAAATAAACCACTTGAAGCAAGTTTAAATAAAATGTTTTTCAAATAATGTTTTCAAATGATCTTTCACAAGTACAAGTTTTATAAAAGCTATTTTTCACTATGTGAATTTATTCACAAATAATTCATTGAAGAACTGGTGAAAATCTACTCGAATCGATTCAGCAATCAATTCATGAATATAAGTTTTGAAAAATATTTTTACTGAAGGTTAGGATTTTTATCCGAATCAATTTCCTAATCGATTCAAGACTTATTTGTAAAATAATACAATTCAATTCATGAATAGATTCGATTAAGAACTTCTTTATGATACTCATAGATGAATCGATTCATAAATCGATTCATTAGTTAGTAACCACTACAAATTGATTCACAAACAGAAAGTTAGTTATTTTTTGAAAGTCGGTTATAGCAACTATAAATACCCCTAACCTTATTTCAAACTCATTAAGTTTTCACATTTTCTCATTTCTTTAAGTGCAAAACTTAGAGAGAAAATAGAGCTTTATCTGATTTACATCTACCTTATTAGATCTTATAATTCAAAGGATCTTGAATTAAAATTGAAGAGAATTTACAATGAGATAATTGAGATAGTCATCTCAGTTGTTGATATTGTATTCTTTTACCTATTTCTTGTTTTCTATTGCAATTTCTAGGTTGATAGAAATTGGAGATACAAAGGAAGAAATTGATCTTCCTTTTACATCTTCTTTAGTTGTGAGGTTGAATGCAGTTAGTTGAAGGTGTATTGAATTCTTGAAATATCTCTAGGTTATGAGATTGATCATAGTCTATAAGAGATAGAAGAATTATTGTATCTAGAGGTAGGCAAGAGCCTAGTCTAAATCTTGTGTAAACTGGTGTGCGGGAGCCCGATTAATTCCTATAGTCATAATAAAAGTGATCATCTGGTTGAAAATTACGATTTCGATTTAAGTTGAACCATTTTAAAAATATGTATCTTTATTGATCTTTATATTTTTGCACTTTTTTTTTTACTGCACACATGATTTTTGGTTTATTGTTTCTGAACTCTGATATACAATTTTGCTACATTACTGAATTCTACAGTTCTGTTTAATTGCTAATCTGATCTAACTAGTTAATCTTTTCTTGAAACTCAACATTTCATCTAATCAATAACTCCAATATCATCTTGATTATCCAATAGAATCTTTTTAAAAAGTCTTTTTGATAAAGCTTGTGAAACAAGAATCCAATCTCAAAGTATAAAGAATATATGTATATATATATATTTTACAAATGTAAAAAGGACAGGATTTTGATAACTTCTAGGGCCTTCAAAGGCAACCTAAGTAAGAACTCAGTAACAGTAGGATCAAGGGAGATAACCCACCAATCTGGTTTGGTTGAATTTAGAGGGGAGCTACAAACAGATGTGGTGAATCTATTAACAAAGGTATCCCAAATAAATTTATAGATATTCCTAGTGGAATTAAGCTAAACCAAGCTTCATAATGAAGTGTAAGAATTTTATTTTTCTAATGCCTAACAAGAATGGACAAATGGTAGGTTCTAATATTATGACCTCAATTTAAAAGGAAAGACACATAATCATGAGGATCAATACAAAGACATGTTCTTTCACTGAGAAGTTAATAGCCAGTAATTGAAAATCTGGGTGCTGGACTCCTCTAATATTCTAGATATCAATTCCAAAGGACTCTGTTTCAGTAAGCAAGTTTTGGAGATTTTTGGTGCTCGTCATAGTAGCTAGATTAATGGCGTTCTCTTCTTCTTCAAACATAATCACATGTAATGGAAATAGATAGTCTCTTAGTGATCTATACCTATGTAAGCTTATTGATTCATGTATTTAAAATTATGACTAAAGTACCATGTGAGGGCCTGGTTTGAGTGGCACACTTGCTGTCTACTTAAAGTATGGTATCCAAAGGGGCGTAGGCTCAATCTTATCCCATTCTATTCCCTAGCCCCACCCCTTCTTTAATAAAAAAAAAGAAAAACTCATGATAAAAGTATTATTTTGATCCTTTGCAACTGTAAGCTTTTTCAATTTAGTTTTTATTTAATTTTCATTCTCGATTTAGTTCCTGATAGATTCAATTTTTTTAATTAAGTTCTCCATCCATTTACATTACACTTTATTAACTAAAGCAATGTTATACACTAAAAACAAGCCTCGTGCGAACGAGTCCCCCAGGAACCGAGGACCAGTCCTCGGGCTCAAGTAAAGAGCCTTCGGGAGCTCAGACAACAACAACGAGCATCAAATCCTGCCTCGCTCGTCTCAACCGTGGACCAAGGGGCCACGCTTCGACGACAGCGCGACTCAGCGATAACGGGATCAAGCATTGCTCCAACGACCGCTTCCCTTGCACTCGCCTACTCGCCACGACAAGCCTAAGCAGCTTCCCCGAGAAGCCCTTGCTTGAGACAGCAAGGCACCTTGCCTGACATAACGGCA
>JANHAO010003298.1:0-26434 GCA_026873985.1 Saraca asoca
AGATGTTTTCTTTATTTTTGAAGATTAAAAAAATATATTTAATATTATTTACAACTTTGTCATTAATGAAAATAGGTATTCTTCTCATTTTTTTAAAAAATATGAAAACAGTTATATACAAAAACAAGGGAAAACACCATTTTTCTATTTTCTGAAAACTATTTTTTAGTTACACTTTTAGAAAATAGTTTTTAAAAAACAGTTTTTGAAAACAAGTTGCCAAACAGATTTTTTTGCTTTTGCAGAACAAGAAAATAAGAAAACTGTTTTTAAAAACAAAAAAATAGTTTCCCAAACACAGCCAACGATTCTAAAGTTGTGCTGCGAAGAACTCCAACGAAAGAAAAAATTATGTGTACTGTGGAAAAAACTACCAATAAAGATGCTGGAAGAAACGAGATGGCAATGACGGTGAAAGAACGCCGAAAATTAGTGGAACTTAATTGAAATGAGATGACTGTGCATGGAGCTTCGAAAAGTTCTAAAAGAGCTGAGAGGAGGAGGAGGCTAGTGGGAAAAAATATCAACTAGGGGAAAATTTTATATAAACAGACAAATGGAGAAAATTGTAGTTTATCCAAACTTTTTGCTGACTTTTAGGAAGGTTCAGTTTCTAGAAAATTTTTTAATTTAATCCCTACAAAACTTTGAATTTAGTCCTTAATGTCCTTTTTTTTTTTCAGATAATACTTTAAAAAAAATTTAAATGGGGGCTTAAGCCCCCACTAGACCTCATATAGGTTCACCACTGCACATACACATTTACATAGTCGTGAACAATTGAAATCATGTCTTTTTAAGTGTATTATACTCTTTTTATTTAAAATAATTAAAAATAAGATTATATTATTTTAAGATGAAATTTTTTCAAATAGTATTTGAATTTAAGTAAAAATAATTTTCATTTTAAATTTTGCATGTTTGATAGGAAAATGTTTTTTTAAAACCTATTTTCCTAACTTTCCTATTTTTTAAAACCACTTTAGGCATAGAAAAGAAGAGTATGATATTAATGGAATAATATTTGTTTTTGTGTCAAATGGATAAACAAATCTAGTTCCTGGTTTATTATTCGTTAAGTCATTTTATCACAATTTTCGTGTCATCATCCTTGTCTTTGTTCCAATGTATTAAGCCGTCTTACACCTTTAAATATTGGTGGAAAATTGAAGTTCCATGTCATCATCCACGCATGTCTTTGTCCCAATGCATATCACCACCAATATATTGAGCCTACTTACACCTTTAAATATTGGTCAACAATTGAAATTTTGTCCTCACGCAGCTTTGGTTGCTAACATAATTCCCTTATTTAAAAAGATTGAAAAAAGATTTTATTTTATTTTTAAATGGTATTTAAATTTTAATTTAAAGAAAATTTTATTTCAGATTTGTTTCTTTGAAAGGAAAATATTTTTTTTTAAAATAATTTTCCTAACTTTCCTATGTTTAAAATCAATAAAAATGTTGATAAATAAAAAATAATAGTGTATAAGAAGAAAGTGATTTTCTTTTTAAATTAAAAGAAAATTTTTCCCTTAAATTATCTTATTTATCTCTCTATCATGCACATTCTTTCTTCTCTCACTCCTTTATTTCTCTCTCTTTTCTCCTCCCTCCCTTTTATTATTTTCTTTCTCTCGTCTTTCTCTCTAGAGTGCCTTCTTTTCACTCCCTGTCATTTCCTTCCTCCTTCACTCTCTCTCTCTCTCCCTCCCATGTTTATCTTCTTTTCTCTTTCATTTTATTCTTATAAATATTGATATTCAATAATCATATTATAAATTATGTTGAAAAAATATTTAAATAATTAAGAGAAATGGAAAATGCAGTTAATAATTATACCTAAGTCAATTGAATATAAATTAATTATATGCAAAAAATGATGAAAATGAAAAAAAAAATGACTTGAATATTTTTCTATTTAATGCAAAATACACGTAATTTATGCTTTTTATTAGTAAAGATTTATTAACTCATATTATGAAAATATTTTAATATCAAAATGTTTGTTATGTGGCTTGACTTTAAAGAAAAAAATTATATCTATAACAATATTTTATTGATAAAAAAGATAGTTTAGCTTTATATACTAAATAAGAGAAAGTATTTTCTTTTATGCTATCAAAATGACAAAAAAATCAATTCATTTTCTCAAAATATATTTTTTAGAAAAAATACTTTCCTTCAAATTTTATTTTCTATTGAAATAAATGAACCCCTTATTTCATCTATAATTAATTTTTTAATTAAATTTTTAATTATAATATTTTTTAAATTTATTAAAGATTTCACTATAATTCATCATTTGGCTTAAAACACAAATTATATAAAAAAATGTATTCCTGTCTTAATATTTTATTTATTATGATATTATAAAAATATACTTTTTAATTAAACTCCTTGTATTTTTTTAATATTTCAAATAAAAGAATTTATTTGTAAATAAATTAATACCATTTTTATTAAAATGAAATGAATTCAATTGTAGAAAAATTGATTAAAAAAAGCGTAATAGTTTATGCACTGTCTAAATAATTTAAATCTTATTAATAGGCGGTATTGTTAAACAAGCTTAAATGGCTTAAGAATATAATTTCGTACAATATAATTTCAGATGTAAATATCCTTTTTTATAACATAAGATTAAATAATAAAATACTTGGAAAAAAAATAAATTACAAGATCTATCAAATGTCATACCTTCGAGTCCTTCAAGGGCATGGGCGAGATCGGAATGCCATTTTTCTTCTGCTCTTTAAGTGTTACTGTAGATTTCTATGCAAAGTTTAATAAAAATTTTTACTGAACTTTCTTCTAATTACTTTTCCTCGATTATGCACACCAAATTTGTAAACTCTAGGTAATAATAATCGGTTCTAAACTTCAGTTTTAATCACGATTGTAATCATTTTATAATTAGAAAAATTGCAAGCAAATATAATCATTTGTTAGAAATGATATAATACAGAATTACAATCATAAAGTAAATACATATTTTAATCTCTAACTAATTTAGTTTCTATTGACGTCAGATTTTGATTATGCTTCAAACTCCAACCAACGGGGAATTCTTTGAGATCTCAAGCCTGTTCCTGGTTTGCATATGAGAAGACTGATCACAAATGAAGTAGATGAGAGGAAGAGTAGAAGGGAAAACACTTGATTTTACGTGATTCGGCTAAATCCAGATCATGCTAGACCCTACGTCCACGGAATATGTGATATATGATCAAGATTACACTAACCTCTGCCCTCTATTTTGCAGAGTCTTTTTACATATCAGGCTGACCTCTCTTCGAAAAGAACTATTTCTCTTAAAAAAAAAAGAACTCTCTCTCCCCCTTTCTATCTACTGGGTATCCTCTTTTATAGAGGAGAGAAGGGGACATGTGTTAATTACAAGCTACAGTTGTATTACATTAAGCAATAAATAAGAAAGATGGTGAAAAGACTATGATCCGACTGTTACAGAATACAGACTGCGGGGGTGGGCCCCTTAGGCTTACTGCAGACTTATAACCATTGCCTTGTGTTACTTCTTCTACATGGAGAGCTAGCAGCTTAGCGCTGGAAATCAGATTCGCAATGCTAGCGAGGTACCAAGGTAGTGAGATGGCGAGCTTAGTGTTACTACACAAGGTCAGCGAGGTACAGCTCGCTGAGCAGGAGCTCGCTGACATGCTTCTAGCGGTCCAGCGATCTCTCTTCTTCGAGGATGTTAAGTTCGTCACCTTACCTTGGGTTATTTTTCATGTACAACATCAGCCCCCTAACTCTCAGCTTGCACAGCGACCTGGGAGTTTGAAAGCCTTTTTGTTTCTCAATAGGTCAAAGTTCCCTTTTCCCGATATTGCCGTTTCACTTCCCCAGAGCACTTACTCGAAAATCATGATTGTGCCTGTCGAACGTTTTCGAGGTCATTAATGCAAGTGGTTGGGGAGGATGAATCTGGACATTTCATCGCATCACTTTCGGCTCTATAAAAGTAGGGGAACTTGTTGGCTCAGTCATTCCTGAGTTGAAACATGGAGTGTCCTGATAAACCTCCATTAAAACTTTCTCCCTTCTCTGAGGCATGTATGGTCTATTGCATAGTTGTTCCAGAAGCTTCATTTTCTCTGGAAACACGGGGGGTTCTTGCATATATCCCAGGTTATATCCTCTAGGCACCGCCTTGAGGTGACTCCACGACCAGCCGTGGGCCTGTCGTCTCCTGGTTTGCTCCTGATGGGAGGTGCAGGTGGTCGATGGTGAGAACGTGTAGTGTCGCTGTCGATTTTGCACTGGAAGAAGGGAAGTCACGGCAGGCCATCCGTGGCATGGTTGTTGTATCCTCTTTTTTCTTTCTTCTAAGCTTCCTTCCTTCTTCTTCTCCCTTTCTTCTTTTTTGTTCTTTTGTCCTCGCTCCCCTTCTTTTCCCTCTTCAGTCTCCTTTCTTCTTCGTTTTGCTTTCTCTTCTTCTTCACCTTGCATAGCTGTCTCTTTTTTTTTTTTTTTGGGACATCTATTCTTCAACTAGCTCTATACTCAGGAATCTCCGATGTACTTTACCTCGTTAAGGTCTTTTAATGAATAAATTGTTATTTTGCATATCACCTGCATTCAGTGAAACGAGCTCGCTGTTAGAATATAATATAAACTGGAAATTGGTACACGTCACTTTTTGAACCACTCTTCTGGTCGAATAATTAAGTATTAACACAAGTACGGAAATGAACAACAGAACAAATTCGAATATCACAAGTTTACTAGTTCCGTAAGTGAGAATTTTCGTCAATTCATTATGCTTTAGCAATCACTAAGTCTCGCTTGCGCTTGAGCTTCTAGGAGTGCCTCCGCACCTCAGTGAGTGCATAGCTACACTGGCCAAGTGAATTTATTTTGAATGTCTCCACATCTCAGTGAGAATATCTACTACGATGGTTAGATGAGTTTATTTTGAACGTCTCCATGTCTCAGCGAGCACGTCTGCTATGCTAGTTAAATAAGTTTATTTTGAATGTCTCCACATCTCAGAGAGCACGTCTGCTACGCTGGTTAGATGAGTTTATTTTGAACGTCTCCATGTCTTAGCGAGCACGTCTGCTATGCTGGCTAGATGAGTTTATTTTGAATATTTTCACGTCTCAACGAGCACGTCTGCTATGCTGGTTAGATGAGTTTATTTTGAACGTCTCCACATCTCAACGAGCACGTCTGCTGCGCTGGTTAAATGAGTTTCATCAATTCTTCTCCGGATTAAGTGCCGGGAACAAGCCATGGCTGGGTCAAAGACCGCAGTTAAAGAAGATATAAGAATGTCGACAAAGTCCATGGTGCATTGACCACATGAAAGTTGCAGGTGCTTGTTCGATGATTGGATGTGAAGAGAGCAGGATGGGCAGCGCTCAACCATTCATTAGGCGCTTTAAACAAAACAAAGAAAATAGTTAATGACATACATACATGTGCATAGATAATAAAAAATACAACGCTAATAAATAACTCGGACTAAGCCCCCTGGCTCTTGGTTGATGTCGCCCTGAGAGGTTTGGGATGGTTACTTCGTTGGCCATGCCACATATTTTTTAAGGTATTCTCTTCTGATCAGATCTTCAATCACTTCCCTCAAGGCTCGGCAGTTTGTCCTGCTATGACTAGCTTCATTGTGGTAGGTGCAAAATTCTTCCTGATTCCTTCGTCTGTAAGGGATGTTCGAGGGTGGAGGAATTTCGAAGTCTTCCTTGCCTCTTTCGGTCATGAAGATCCTATCTTGGGATTCTGAGAGGATGCTGAACTGTTCATAGTGCTTCGAGTATCGAGGGCGCTCGCTTTTGGGCTTCTTGGACTTGTTGATTGTCTGCTCGAATGGGTGATCATCTTGATCCACATCGCCTCTCCTCTTGTTCAGCTGGGGATTGGCTCTATCATCCTTCCTGTCTGACCTGTCTGAGCCGAAGGTCTCTTCCCATTTGATCTGCTTGGAAGCTCGCTCATAGAACTCAGTGAGGTTCCAGACCGAGGACTTAAACAGGCTCTTATATAGCTTCCCATCTTTGTGAAGCTCTACCGAGGTGGAAGCTAGCATGGTTTCTTCAAATGGAATCTCCATTACAATGGCTTCGAGTCTGAACCGGGCTATGTAATCCTTAAGTGACTCCTATCTACGTTGGAATATCATAGCGAGGTGGCAAGGAGGAACCAGCTATTTTTTCAGCGCTCGATACTGGCTGGTGAACTTTCACTAACAATTCTCCCAATTATTGATTGACCGGGCTAGGAGGCTTCTGAATTAGGTGCGAGGGGGCCTGTGGTCTGCAGGTCCATCTGGATGTTGAATGCATCCAGGTGCTTGAGTGGGTCAGAATTCCCATTGTACAAGGGAATGGCGGGGATCTTCAGCTTCGGAGGGAGGACTCAAGCTTTGATCTCTCTAGAGAGCGGTGATCGCTCTTTGTTATGGTACTGGCCACTCCGAATCTAGAGTTGCTCCTCCAGCCGAGTCATCTTCTGAAACAGCTTTTTGATATGTGAATCTTGCACTCCGTGTTACTGGCTAGGCAATCGCAGGGCATGTTGATCTCTATCATCCTAGCTCGGATGGCCGATTTGTCGGGTGTACTACTGTTGGGGAATGTTTGCCGGTGCTAGTGTGCTGGCTTGTCCTTGCACATTTTGTACCAAAAGTGCAAATGCTTTAGTCAATTCTCCCATCATCTGTTCAAGTTTCTCCTGGCGTTGGAGCCAAGTTTGCGGTTCTTCAACGCCATTGGTGACAAAAGTAGGTTGCACAGAACTGGCTAGGAGGCCATTTGCAGTGGTTCCGATGATGAGAGCGGTAGACGAGTCCGTCATTGAGACATGTCCTTCTGAGGGGTCACATTGGGCATTTGTAGCTCTTGTAACTCTGCCTTTAGCCATCGTGGTGAAAGAATCAACCAGAATAGGTGAGATCCCCACAAACGGCGCCAAAATGTTAACGTCAGATTTTGGTTATGCTCCAAACTCCGACCAACGGGGGATTCTTCGGGATCCCAAGCCTGTTCTTGGTTTGCAGATGAGAAGACTGATCACAAATGAAGTAGATGAGAGGAAGAGTAGAAGGAAAGATACTCGATTTTATGAGGTTCGGCTAACTCCAGATCTTACTGGACCCTACGTCCACGGAATGTGTGATATATGATCAAGATTACACTTGCCTCTGCCCTCTATTTTGTAGAGTCTTTTTACGTATCAGGCTGACCTCTCTTCGAAAAGAACTCTTTCTTTTAAAAAAAAAAGAACTCTTTCTCTCCCCTTTCTATCTACTGGGTATGCCCCTTTATAGAGGAGAGAATGGGACATGCATTAATTATAGGCTACAGTTGTATTACATCAAGCAATAAATGAGAAAGATAGTGAAAAGACTATAATCTGACTGTTACAGAATACAGACTATGGGGGTGGGCCCCTTAGGCTGACTGCAGGCTTATAACTGTTGCCTTGTCTTACTTCTTCTACACGGAGAGCTAGCAGCTTAGCGTTGGAAATCAGATTTGCAATGCCAGCGAGGTACCAAGGTAGCGAGATGGCAAGCTTAGTGTTACTACACAAGGTCAGCGGGGTACAGCTCATTGAGGAGGAGCTTGTCGGGGTGGAGCTCACTGACGTGCTTCTGGCGGTCTAGCGATCTCTCTTCTTCGAGGATGCTGAGTTCGTCACCTTACCTTGGGTCGTTTTTCATGTACAACATTTTATATATCAATTTGATCTTTAAAAAATCTTTTGCATCAATCTAGTCATTCAATTATTCAACTATGCATATTTCAATTCTTCAAGTGGTTTATTATTTAAATACTTCAATGACTAACTAATATAGAGGATTCAATTGAATATAATTGAATAATTAATAAAAAATTGACACTAAATTTTTTTGAGAAATTTAAATTAAAAATAATAAAATAATTAAAGGATTAAATTACTAATAAAATTCTTTGTGAGACTAAATTATTATACAATAAATTAATGAGAGACCAAAATAAGTATTTTATCCAAAATATATGATATGATTCCACCGAGACCGTCATACAGCAGAAAGAGGGAGCTGATAGAAATGGACCGCTCAAATTCTTTCCCAGGCAACTTGAATTGGGTGCTTTCGTGGTGGAATGCATATTCTAATTACTTCCACCAAAGAAGCAGCATTTTGTTGAAGTGTCATGTGAACTGTGGGCCAACATTAATTTGTTTGGGCCCAGAAGGATGTTGTCTAATTACCCATAAACAATTTATTTCTCACGAACATAGGAGTTCCCAAATAGAGTAACCAAATTAGTTTGAGTGTAAATGTAGTCAGCGTAGATGTCACAAATTAATGTCAAAGATGCTGCAAGGGGCCAAGCAATTTACTGGCATGGAAGCTGGCCTCATTTTTTTGCTTGTTGTGACAACTGCTATACTGTCTTTGTTTAAAAATAATCAATATGAACAATAAATTAAATTAATAAATATATTTGTTAAATTGTGTGTTATTTATGATGGTTATTAAATATATATAAATTATAATTTATTTTATTTTTTAATTTACTAGTAATATTGTAAATAAAATGCATCAGTAAAAGTGTTTAAAATTACTATTGTGGTCCAAGTAAAATTTCCCTTTTCTTTTTCTCCAAAAAACCCTCCCCTCCCCAGTTTATATTTTTTCCTTCTTCTCCTCCTTTGCTACGGAATGGAGGTGCCCTGCACCGAACAACCCTAAACTTGCTTCGTTTCTCAGGCCGATCTACAGCTCGTCTTCTCCGGGAGTTGTCCCGTTCGCTGTTGCTAGCAACAAGCAGACCTATTGTTCACCGACATTGGAGTTCTGCTCTTCTCACTAGTAACACCAGCTACGCTTCACTTCGGTGTTGGTCTTGCCGGCGTTTCACTGCATCTGGCCGTGCTGACTTTGGATCATGTGTAGCTGAGGTGGGCTCTGATTGGAGCTGATATGGTCAAGCCCGGAATTCGGTTGAGTTGACTGGATCTCTATTACCCTGTTTTGGCGTTCTGTTGTTGCAGTCAGATCACCCTTCTCGTCAGTGTTGCCATTTTTGTCACAGCCTTTGTAGTTACACGACAAAAGGCAAAACTATTGCTGCCTTGCTCGAGCCCTCCACCGGACCACTGCTGCATTTTTTTCTCCTTCACCTTAGCTCAAATTGATCACCCCAAATGTTTCTCAAAGTTAGACTTACCCATTTTTCAACTTCAGATTTCTCTAAGAGGTCTTAGTAATGTCAATTTAGGCACTCTTGGATCCAAAACCTCACTTTGTGAATTAAGGATGATTCTTGAAATTTTCAGCTAATTATTGTGGAGTTGGCAAGAACTAAATAAAATTGAAATAAAATTTCAACTCAATTACCGAAAACCTTAAGTAAGTGTTTAGTAAATTATTTGAATTTTTGTGTTTAAGGTTCAACCTAATTTTTGAAATTGGAATATCATTACATGAATAGAGACTAACGTGGGGACTTAATCTTACATAAGTGTTTTAGATTAAAGTAATTTCTTGGAACTTGAAAAAAGGACTAGAATTTGGATTCTAGATTGGACTTAAAAAATAAGAATTTATTTACATACTCGAAAGGTGAGTGGATAATTTATTTATCTTTTCCATACCAATGTTCAATAGTTTATTTTATTTTATATTTTGAATATGGAGATTATTATACGCCAAGATTCCAAGTCAACTTAAGTTTTCACTAGCAACTTAAATTTGAAAATAAGAGATATGTTGTAGTAATAAAGTAGTATTTACATTACATATTTCATAGAATTGTTTCACATGTTTGATGTTGAAAATTTTGCTATTTTAAAATAGTGGATTGTAATACTTTGTTAATATGCAACTTGAAATTTATGATTCCATAGTAAAATAATTGAATATGTGAATTAATCAGAGATGATTTGTTTCTCTTTTGTTAATGTATATTATTTGATGAAATAGTAAAAAGTTCTATTGTAAAAATCAAAGCTTCTGAGAATTTCTTTACAAAACTTCCAAGTGCACTTATAAATAAAACTGAACCGAGAAATGAAACTAGTGGAGGGATAAGGAAAGAATAACTAATGGAGGAATAAGTGTGCTCCGGCAGGCACTGTGGTCTTGGCGTCCATATCTCCTTCATTTGATCTGTCACCGTGGATTCATGGTCTGAAATCCAGATAAAAAAAATGGAAGCTGGTGGCAATGATCGCCTCAAGGCCTTCCTAGCGCAGCATGGCATCCCGAAAGAGACCGATATTGTTACCAAGTACAATACCAATGCTGCGAGCATATAGGGGGATTGAATTCAAGCCATTGCTGAGGGTTGACCATGGCGGGATCCACCTATCGTGAAGGAGAACCTTGCAGCTGGGAAGAGTAAGCCACTATTGGCACAAAGCAGCAACCGGAAAAATAATAGTGATTATAGTGGAGGGTGAGATAGTTGGGATAACGATGATGGGTTCAGATCCTCTTCTCATGATATTAGGCGAAACCAGTCGACGGGCAATGTTAGAGACGCGATGAATGGAGGGGGCGGCAGTACTAGAAGCATGCCGTCCAGATCGAGGTCTTCGGAGGATATCTACACGCAGTCGGAATTGGAGGCTTCCGCTGCTAACAAGGGGGAGTTTTTTGCTCGGAAGATGGCAGAGAATGAATCACGACCTGAAGGGATTCCTCCATCACAAGGTGGCAAGTATGTCGGCTTTGGATCCAATCATTCACCATCGCGGAGGAGTAATCCACAACAAAACGATTATTTCTCTAATGTTTCTCAGGTGATGCACTGTATTATGTTTGTTTCTGGGATTAGAATAATGAACCATTGATGTAACATGTTTTATGTAATAATTGTTTCTGTTTAGGGAATCGGTAAATTTTCATTGGTTGCTACCTTTGCGGCCCAATCTGCTACTAATGTTGTTCAGGCTGGCACTAAGGAGATCACCACTAAGGTATTTGCACCAATTTAGTTATCTGGTTGATATCTTTCTAGTTTATTAGGCCATTTTCTGCTTAATTTTAATAAATGTGTCAATAATGTTTTTACTTTTCCATCTTGTTTTGCATAGTTTTTAATTGTCAAGTCACTTTCCACATAAGAAAGTGTATAGTGTCTATAATTTTACAGCATGGTTTAGATTAGTAGGAAGCCACCTTTAAGTGATTTTCTATGTCAGTCACGTGTTAAAAATCAAGGTGTGACACTTGTAAAATGCTATGAGCTACATAAATGATACAACGAGTACTATTTATCTATTACATTAGTAACTAACACACTTCAAAGTGACTTCTAGCCATCAAATGATCAACCTAAGTCAAACGGTTTGTGTTGGACAAGGGAATAATCATGGAGTAGGGACAAAACTTCAGGCCTATATCAAATGACAAACAATGCTTGGGGAGCCAATCTTCCTAATCGTCACATAACAATTGGTGTAACATAGACATGCATAAGTAATATAATCATAATAATCATCCGACAAAAATCTCGCTCACACTAATAATACACTAGCCACACATCATTTGTCTTGGAGCACGACAATTGATTATACTAATTTTCGCATCCATGAGCTTCTTCATCTTCAGATTGCTTTTTGTGCCATTTTAAGATTGCTTTTTTCAACTTCACTATGACTTTTCTCAATAACACAATAGTCAAAAAAAGCAAGAAGACGATTCCACCAGGAACAAAAAATAAAACGGCTTGGGATGGGGGATCAGGTGCTAGGTCCTGCGTCAGCACTATGAAATTCAATAGCAGGAAGAAAATGGAGACACTCAGTATTTGAAATGGAAGGTAGTTGTACGGCAACGTTACCCACTCTATAAGAAATACAGAGGAGAGGAAACCCGCCGAGTTAAACATCATGAAAGAGTAAAACGAGAGAGCTGGACAATCTTGCCATAGCTTACGGAGGTTAGTCCTATTAGGGACTATGGTCTTGAGTATGCATTTGGCATTAAGGTTTAGGCCTTCCCTCCAAACTCTTGGTGGAGGCGTGACTAGAGCTTGATATGTCATTGTAACTATCAAAACTGCAGCTACTAGCACTAAATTATTCTGTTCATACTTGCTTAATTTTCCTTTCCCTTCTTTTTCGGATTCTTTCTTATCATCAGTTTTAGGTATTGAGAATACATCAATTGAGAGTTGGTCCCCCAGATTATCTGCGGGAGGCTTTATCATTCCAGGATTACCTGCACTTTTAGCCGATGCATCGTACTCCTTTAGTAGTTCTAGTACCTGCCCATATAATTAAAAAACAATTTCAAGTTTTTGTGGGAGAAGTTTAATTAAAACAAATTAAATTTCAGGGCATAAAAATTTATTCACATTTTAACTTTAAATGACTAATTAAAAGCATTAAATTTACTTTTGCTTTGTGCTCGTGTTAAATAGATTGTGTGTGTATGTGTATGTATGTATGTACATATAAACAGTCTTTAAAAGTTGGAAGCATAGCCGCAAGCCATTCATATGAAATCTAGATCCTCTTCTTTCAGGGGAATCTTTTAACAATAGGTTTATGCCCATGCCTATTTTAGATATAGTGAATATATCACACCCTTTAACAGAGGGTGTAATAAAACTAAAAAAAATAATCTACATGGGTTAACAAAACTAAAAAATCAGATATCTCTCTCTTCAAAAAAAAAACTAAATTCGTATTCTTGCAGCAGAAGTGGAAATTAATAGGCAGGCAAGTCAGACTTTACCTGTACTTGTTTTGTAGCTTCAGCAAGTTCAATTAAAGTCTTGCCTCTGCCATGGTTGTCCTTTGTGCTCAGGAGCATCTCGAAGCATTCAAGCCCTGTAAGCCTCTCCAAAAGTACTTTCAATGCTTCGAACTGGGAATTCTTCACAGCTAAGTGAAGAGCAGTCTCACCAAGTGCTGTTACTTCCTGCAACGACTCAGAACAATGAGAGATCAGCTTCTCAATAATAGGAATCCTCCCTTTGACAACAGCATAATGTAATGGGATTCGACCAATTTTGTCCCTTTGAAGGCAAAGGCTGCAATCGGTGTCAAGCTTCAAGAGCTCCATCACCATTTCCACGTGCCCTCTTGCAGAAGCCAGGTGCATGGGAGCAAAGCCATCTTTGTTGAGCTCCATGGCAAAAGAAGGCATTAGTGTTATTATTTCCTTGGCGAATTCAGTTTTCCCAGCAAGAGCGGCAACATGAAGTGGTGTTTCAGCAAATTCAGTTAGACATATTTTTTCTAATATCAAAGGATCCTCATTCAGCAACGCATGCAATGCAACAACATCTCCGCATCTTGCAGCATCATACAATCTCTGGTCCATGATGTTATTGGAAAGTGGAAACAAACAACGGGTGGGCAGGGGATTGTATGTAGAACTTACAACGTTAAAATATATATAATGCAGTCAATCTTTGGTGATACGGTTCTGAATTGCGATATGGTTGCAGTTACATTGAAATCCATAAAATTAAGAATGAAGTTACGAAAAAATACGATTGTGACATCTAGTGTATTACTAATGTTATAATTTCATATGTAATTTTAGACTATGGTAAATATTTTATCATTTAAAATGTATGGGTTTATGAAAAAAAGTTGGGCATTCAAAAGTGAAACTTGTACCATAATGAATTCCATCTTTTTTGGCAATCAGAAAAGAATAATACAAGTGTTTCCTTTGTTCCATATCGATTGAAAAGAATATTTTAAAAATTGTTTGACACTTATTCAGTTGTGCTTCTCAGCACGTTTCTAAGTTGTGACTCAAAATGTGAAACATGGGCGATGCATAAGTCTTATTGCTTCTGAAACTAACTTTTTAATCAAAGTGAAGAAAAGAGCAATTTCAAAATGAAAAATAATAAACTAGGTAAAGAAAAGAATAAACTAAGTGCAGAAAGAACAATTTCAAAATGTAAAATAATATGCTAAGTGAAGAAAGGAACAGATGCAAAAGGAAAAGTAATAAAAAAGAAAACTTGTAAACAAAGAAAAGAATAAACCAAATGGACAAGATTAGAATGTCCATAAGATGAATTGTTATTCGTTAGCATAAGAAACACATGATACTTGTCGTCATCTTGTGGTGAATGATAACCTTTTCTTATTTTCATCACCAATTTCAATTTGAAATTTTAACTTTCCCATTTTTTATTTGGAATTAAACTTTTTAATAATTATGAGTAAATGAAACCATTCCCTCCCCCCCCCCCAAAAAAAATTTGTAAAGCATAATGTACATAAAAAGAATTTTTGGTCAAATTAAAAATCAAGTGAGGAGGGATATTCTTATTGCTAAAAACAATGCTTTAGTGACATATTTACTATTGTCACTGAACCATTAATTAATGTTAGTAATAAGAGGAGCTCATGGTCACAAAAATAATTATTTTTAGTATGTTTTATTCTTATCACTAAAAATTCTTTTTTGCACCTGTTAAAAATTTTAAATTGGAGAAAAAATAGTATGATTTTAGTGGCAATCATTATAATTACTAAAAAATTTTTTAGTGATAAGATAAATATGTTAATATGGAAAAAAATCTTTAATGACAATATGTGTTGTTATAAACTTTATAATTTTAGTGACAAAGATAAATATGTTGTCACTAAAAAGGTTTCATGACAATATTGGTTATTATAAATATTATATTTTTAATAATAATTTAATATGTGTCATTAAAAAAAATTTTAGTGATAATATTAATTATCATAAATATTATATTTTCAATAACAACATAAATATGTGATAAAAAATATTATATTTTTAGTTATGAAAATAAATATTAACTTCTTAATGTTAAGCTTGATATCAATTTGACTTATTATATACCTGAAATAAAGGATCCGATTGTGGGGATGTCTTTTAAGTTGTAGCATTCGTAAGGTATGTTTCTCAAGATACAAAATAGAAAGTTGAGGATTTAGGTTTATAGATATCACCCATCTCGCAGCAAAGTTGCTCTTATGCAGGGATTCATAATGAATTTACAATTAAGCCATTAGACGTAAGTTAGAGATGAAGTGTTTAGTAGTTTGTTCAGAGATCATGAATTCGAACTTGCGTAGTGTCATTATACAAATAAAAGGGAATTCACAGTTGACATGCAAATGAAATTAGAGATACTAATTGCAATCAATAAATTACCTTTATATATGGCCCTTTATATACCTTATAAATTCGAACTTGCTGGATGTCTATATCTGTCTTTATCGACATTTTTCATGCAGGGATCAAGCATTTCAATATATGAAATATGCTCAAGTTCTCATTAGAAGATTATTATTGGGCCTTTGCCAGAAGTGCTGCACAATGATGAGTATAAATACTCTGACTCCTTCAAGTATTTCTTAGCAGGGCTCATGATGGGAAGAAACCCATTGACTTTGCAAACATATGAAGTGTGCTCATGGTCAGCTGCACAATGATGAGTATAAATACTCAGACTCCTTCAAGTATTTCTTAGCAGGGTAAATGATGGGAAGAAAACCATTGACTTCGCAAACATATGAAGTGTGCTCGTGGTCAGTAATAATAATAAAGATAATTGAATTCTTGCTGTTGTGTTTAGGAAAATATGCCCAAAGCATATATCATTATATATTTGTACAATTGTATTACCATAGAATAGTTCTACTCCCCCAATTCCCACTCATAACTTGTTTTACAACCATTCACATGGTACAATTCGAATCAAAATTTAATGATATATTGATTTTAATATAATAATCAATTATGGATCCAATAAAATTTCAGGAGTTTAGATTAGTATCAAGAAGAGTATTCTTTTGTTCTATTTAGTTAGATAGAGAATAGCAAATGAATGGTTTGGATAAATTTAGATTAAGTTACTAATTGATGCATTGGCCATGATCAATTTATCAATTTTTGACCCAATTAATATTTTACATGGGTTATGGATTAACTCATAACCTATATATAAAGGATCAGACTCAATCAATTAATATATTTGTTTAATAATCATTATTTTTATATTATTTTATTTTTTCATTTTTATTATCAGCATATTTCTTATAATTTCAATTATAATTTACTAACATCATTAAAAATAATTTTTTACTATTAAAATTCTAAATTATATTTTAACTTCATCATTAAAAAATAATTTATTACTGCTAAAATTTTAAATTTTATTTCAAATAATTTATCTATGCTACAAAATTGAAAGGACTCATAAACTAAGCACAAAATATTTTTATTGTCATATTTTCCCTTTTTTCTCAAAGTTTTGGTACATATTACACATAAAACATGTATAAAAATGAAAAAACAAATACATGCAATCTAAAATTGGCATTTCTTGAAAATTTGAAACATCTAGAAATAAAAAAAAGGTGTATATATTATTCGAAATTGGTATTTAAAAAAAAACTTGAAATTTTATTAAAATAAATATCTAATCACTAAAATGTAAATAGAAAAAATTAAAGTTGAATATATTACATAAACAAATATTAGTTGATTCTTGAAAAATTTTCAACTATCAATATTTTTACAAAGATTAAAATACTAAACATACCATCTTTTTATCCTACAAAAGATGTTAATTATATCATCTTTCTTTATCCTATTAAATATTAAGTATAAAAAAAAAATGGATAAATGGTTATTTATGTGTTCACCAAATATGACCCTTATCTAACAGGATCAATAATAACCCAATCCATGGTTATCCAATAGCTAATATGTTAGGATTTTAGGATATCTAATTTTAATTTTATTTTTTATTTAGTTTAATACAATACTTTTTATTTAGAAAATATTTATTGAGTTTTAAATAAAAAATAAAGTTGAATGGATCATGGGTATCCATGAGTGGATCTTTCATAATCTTTTTATTAAATGGATTAATATTGCATCCGTCTATTTGATTCCTAAATATTATGAATGGATTTAAATTGACCCAAAAGTTGATTAGATTAGGTAGATTCATAAATATCTATCTATTTTACCACCCTTATTTAAGCTATCTACTGTGCAATACTGAAAATCTTTTTTTTCATTTGGATAGACCGCAGCATTGGCCGTTTCTCCAGCCATATCACCATAAGCTCGAATATTCGTTGTTTTTCTTCATGTTGCTTTAAGATTTGCTATGCAGGGGCAGGCGCTATATAGTTTATGGGCTTAAACCCAAGCATGCTCAACCCAGGCCAAAATCACACAAAAAAAAAAATCGTCATATGAAAGAGATAGCAAGACTCCACAATGGGAGAGCACTTAAGTAGAGCAGCTGGTGGGCATACCAGCAGAAAAACTTGATGCTTGCCCTGCAAATAGCGAAGCGTTTCTTGCAGAGGGAAAGAGAGAAAAAGGGAAATCGTAGATTGCTCCTTGCGCTGCTTAGATGCAATACTTCTAACTGTGACCCAACAATATGACAGCTAGTCACTAATGATGATATCTATAAGAACAAACACAAATGTACTTGATATAGATTTGTGTAATTCGAACTTCGTTATAAATTCAAGTCGTTGAGCCAAGTAAGCAGGCTCTTAAAATTTAATTTTTTGCTCATCATCATTTCAAATAAAGAAGGAAGACAGGTGAGCAAAGGAATTAAAGCCACGGGAGGTATAATGTTGCCCATACTAGCCATAGACATGCAACACCTGTTATTGGGTGTTAGTTCACAACAATCAATTTGGAAAAATAAATTTAATTAGTAAGTATATGTCACACCTCTATCCACAGATCATGATCGGTGTATAAGATCACCATTAGAAACCCCTTACAAGCCTTACAATATAAAATAACATATTGAAGACTCAAATACATTGATGCATAATCAAATATTCACATATGACATTTTACCAAAAAATGCAGTACAACCTGAACTCAAGGTCTATACAACAAATAAGGACTACACGCCCACCACATCAAAAATCGCAATGGCCTAGATTACATAAATCTACATCGTACTGGGCATCAACAATCAAAATACTTGCACATCATAACTCTACTAACTGCCAAGGTCTTCACTTTTAATATACCTTTATACTCTACAAAAAGAGGTTTACTTGATTAATGAGCAGGTCTTGTACTAGTGTGAGGTGAAGGATCAATAGGAGTATCCTTGAGCTTTAAAAAATATTTAGAAAAATAGGGTGAGTTTCTTTGAAACTCAGTAAGTTGATAATCCCATAGAAAATCAAAAACATTATTTATAAATCATATTTGAAATCCCAAGAATAAATTATGTATATAGTCGTGAAGATATGCTTACATGTTCGAAAGCCATAATTCTAAAATACTGTTGAAACCTTCATTCATCAAGAAAGTTAAATAAAAAAAATATGATATTCAACAATATAAAAATAAACAATAAAATATGTTACTATGAAAACTATCCACCATGGCATAAACATAGGAGAAGTTCTATAAAACTTTCTAAAATATATCAATACTCAAATAGCAAAACACATAACTAGAATCCCAATGGAAAATTATTAGAGGTAACCATAACATCATAAGCATTGCCATGATCCATCTAATACGCATGCTAAATATTCATATATTCAACAGCTCCATCTTTATTACGACAATTCAATACGCATGCTGAATATTCATATGTTTGATAGCTCCCCTTATTATGCCATCACCTATTTTAGTCACAAGTACACTTAAGAGTTTCCAATGAATTTTTCAATAGATCTAGGACCTCAATTTAATAAATCATTATAAAATGGGTATATGTGCTAAATCACTTTCATATTTATTTATCATATAGCAAAATGAAACAACTAGTTCCAATAACACAAATCGAGATAAAATACATCATTTCATCAGGACAAATCATTTTTATATGTATATACATAACATATAGTTAAGCTTTCAAAACAAGTCAACATGGAAAAATCTCATTATTCATAAATCATAATAATCCCTATTATAAAATTATTTCGTATTATAAATGGGATTTATCAAAAGAGTAGGATTATTCACTCATCTTAAAAACTCCTTAATGATCAAATTTTTCCTCAAGAGGATTGATTAACATCATAAGAATGTTCCTCATAAGCTAGATTAGCCAACTTAGAAATTCGAGTTACTCAACCTAGTTAGGTATAATCAACATTAAAATCACTTTTTGAACTTAAATTAAAGTTCTCTAACTAAGTACACCTATCTTACATTGACATTAAACTTCAATATCTAAGTTGAATTTCAAGAACCAAGTA
Source organism: Saraca asoca (assembly GCA_026873985.1). NCBI lineage: Eukaryota > Viridiplantae > Streptophyta > Magnoliopsida > Fabales > Fabaceae > Saraca > Saraca asoca. The sequence continues at coordinate 19,192 of JANHAO010003298.1, forward strand.
ACAAAGCTACCTACTTAGATTTTCAGCCGAGACTCTAAACCTTCGGTGTTAGTTGCTTGGTTCTTCAATGAAAGTGTTGCCAGAATTGATGAACAACAATATTTCAACATACATTAATTTTGAAGGTTAGAGTTTCATAAAGATTATATGGAAATTTGCTAAAGAATCTTAGTATAAAATATAAAATTCAAGATGTGGGCAAGCATATATACCTGTGAAGAGTATCTTGGAAGCTCAAATCAAGCTAGACCGAAGTGGGGGTATTAGATTGAAGCTACAATTGAATAAGGGAGGAACACTCGATTCTTCCCTTTTGCAACACCTAATTGTTTCCTTCTACAAGCTAGAACTATTGATGTGTGTACTTGGCGGAGCTAGTTGATCCAACGATGAGGTTGGCTTTAATGTTGCTTGAAAGATCAACAACGATGAACACCATCAACAATTTATAGGTGGAAGCTTTTTGGGAAATGATTGGTGATCAATAGTTGTTAGGTTTTGATGATCTTGTTGGATATGCTATTTTAGAGGGTTAAGATTTAAGACATAAGTTGAAGTGATCTTATTACCTTTGAAGGTGAGTGGGTAATTTACTTTTTTTTTTTTTGGTTATTGTTCTAAAGTCTATTTTATTTACTATTTGTAATTTGGAGATTATAATATGCTATGATTTCAAATTAATTTATGCTTTCATTAGTTACTTATATTTGAAAGTAAAGAGTGTGTTATAGTAAGAAGTAGTTAAATTGTATATTTCAAAGAATTGCTTCCAGTGTTTGATGTTCAAAATTTTGCTATTTTGAAATAGTGAGCTGTTAAAGCTTTGATAATGCACCACACAAAATTGATGATTGAATGGTCAAATGATTGAATATTTGAATTGATAAGAAGTGGTTTGTTTCTTTTTTGTTAATGAATATTATTTTATGAAATAGTAAAGGCATGAGTTTTATTAAAAAATCAAAGTTTGGATCCTTGGAGAATTCCTTTGGAAAATCTCCAGGTGCACTTATGAATAGAATTGAATTGAGAAATGAAACTAGTGGAGGAATAAGAAGTTTGATGATGATTGAATATTGTTAGTCAAGGTTATATGTAGGAGCTCACCATTGGATCCTAACCATATATTGGGATCTTGTACTTACATGATACATATATATTTATGAGGCATGGAATATTTTATCTATTTTCCAACATGGTAAGTATATTTGAAATCACTTGTCATGTTTCTTATCTTATATGTTTAGGAAAACTTTAAAAGTATGAAAGTATATTTTTTTCAGGTTTGATCTTCTATATTAGACTTAAATTAGTGTTTGTCATATCTATTGAATCTATCTACTTCAATTATTTGAAAGGTATCCTTATATTTGATGAGTTAAGAATTTCGAGTTTTAATTGTTTGAGACTATAACATTCAATTTGTAAGATGTTTGATAAATGAATATATATGTATGTTTATACTAGTTTTCTTTTGAATATGATTGTGATTAACTATAGATTCCTAGAGGATTATTCATTCATTGGGTTTATAAGAAATCCACTCTTTTTTTTAATTATTTTTTAGATTCTGGGGCTACCCATATTATCCGTTGTCATCCGCCTAGACCATAGTCTACTACTTGGTTGGGTAAGCTAGATTTGGGAATCATGGAAGCATTTTGATGGTGAAATCTTGTAGTTAGTTACGCTGAGTCTTTCCATATGCATATATGGATGTTGCCTAGTGGATTGTGTATGTTGATGTATTTGGGCATTATGTGCATTTTTTTTGTTTATACATGTCTTGAGTATGGCATGTGGCCTTTAGCTATTGTATTGGCTTGTGGCCTAGGGTTTGGAAAATGGAGGAGACTCTGGCAAATTTTTATTATAAATATGAACAAGCATTTTATTAAATGTGCCAATGTTTTTCTTCTACTTATTCATCTTGTCTTGCATAGTTTTTTAGTTGTCAAGTCCCTTTTCACATAAGAAATGTGCAGCATCAAAAGTCTTACTACATGGTTTAGCTTGGTAGGAAGCTACTCTTAAATGACTTTCTATGTTGGTCATGTGTCACGAATCAAGGTGTGACATAAAGCATGGTTTGAAGTTTAGTTGCATAATTTAGAGTTTTCAACTACCAAAATGGGATAGCCATATTGAGTTTGTGTTAGTGCGCCTAGGAGCATAAAATATGAATAAGGATATGCTAATGCCCATTCTAAGACATATGTTGAAAATTTCTGCAATTCCTAAACCTTTCATTTTTGTATATGTATATCTGAATATTGCTTAAAATAATCCTTATTCTTTATGATAGTGAAATGCTACCTAGGACTAGATCCTTAGCTTAAATTGGATGCCGATCCAAAGAAGCATCCAAGGGAGCTTCTCATGAACCATCACCATCACCACCTCCTTAAGGTAGGGGTAGAAGTAAGGCTAGAGGCTGAGGCCATGGTAGAGGTCGAGGTAGAGTTGCACATGAAGAAATGCAACTAGAAACTTGCCAACTTGAAATAGTAGCTCCTACCACTATTGGAGCTCCGGCAAGACCTTTTGGTTTTGATATCCTAATATGGACCAAAAACTTGCAAAGAGCCATAAATGAATTTGTAGATGAATTGATCCAACAAAGGCTTCAAAGGCAATAACATGAAGGGCTAGAAACACAAGCACCACCACCCCCTCCATCACTTGTAGGGCCAAGACCCATGAATTTTAGAAATTATCTTCAAGAATTTCAAAAGTTTAAACATCCTCGCTATTTACACATTAGATCATTAGTGTATCCACTTTTATTTCTAGATCAGATTGAGAGATTATGGTGGGTCTTTGAGTGCTTAGAGGATGTCACAGTGAGGTTAGTTGGATTCTAGCAGGATGGATGGGCCATGGATTGGAGAAGAGCCATAGAGTACCTATGAAAATAATGGACACTTGGGAGACATTTGATACAACCTTCCTACAATAGTTCTTTCCTGAGGGACAATAATATGCCAAATTACATGAGTTTATCGATCTTAAGCAAAAAGGATTATTGATTTTGAGTATGCTGCCAATTTCTTTACTTGTATGAGTTTGCAAGGCATATAATCCCTACTCAAAGGGATAAGATTAGGAAATTTGTTGATGGCCTTAATGATAATTACATTAATGTCATTCAAGTTCTTTAGGGGACCACATATGAACAAGTCTACAATAGGACTATTATAATGCTTAGCAAATAAATTTGAGCTAGTAGGTAGTTTATAAAATTAAGTGTTAGAAGTATATAATTTATTGTCACCAATGTAATTTTATTGCTGGAAAGTTTTGAAATTTGGTGGACTAAAATGAATATCTAAATGTTTGTTGTGGCCAAAAAGTAATTTTTCTTTTTTCTTTTTCTTTTCTTTTTTTTTCCTTTGCCTTCTTTTTCTTTATACCTTCAGTGCCCTTTCTCTCTATCTCACCTAGCAAAAGAAAAAAAAAAGAGAGATTGAAATAGAGCTTTTTCTATTTGCCTAGCACCATCTTCTTCTCCCTCCCTTATTTCTCCATATGCTTTTGCTTCTATTTCTGCATCTGATTCTACTCCTGCATCTAATTATGCTTCTACTTTTGCATCTACTTAAACTCTTGCTTCTATTTTTGCATCTACTTCTGCTTTTGCATTTGCATCTACTTCTACTTTTGTATTTGCATCCGCTTATGCTTCTACTTCTACTATCACTAAAAAAATGAAAAAAGAACCCTAAACCAAAAGCTCTATTTTTCTTTGTTTGTATTCTTCTTCAACAAATGATGGCTTTATTTTGAGTTTTCTATGCTTATCTAGTAGAAGACTCAAACCCTAATTTGGTACTGGACAGTGGGTGCCTTCTAATCCCTTCTTAACTTGGAAATTCCTTTCGCATTTAGAATGTATCATTTTAGTTGGAAATTAATCCTAGAAAGTTTTGTTAGGTGTTGGTTGTTAGGTTATCGATTTAGTGTGATTGAAGAAAAAGAAATTTGAGGTTATCTTGTTGTTAAAGTTGAGTAGATAATCTCACTCTTTCGTGAATCCCTTTTTGCTAAGCAAAATAATTTTGTTATTTGAAACATTATCATTTCTGAGTAAGTTGAATATTGATGTTAGCATGATTTTTAACTTTTTACTACATGTTACATAAATATGAAAATGATTTATTGTAGTCTATTTATGCAGTTTATATAGAATCAGTGATTTCATTTCACTATAATATTGAATTTCTAATATTCCTAAATTATATGTTACTTGAAATGATTGACAATATTTTCTAAACACTAATTTTACATACTGATTGGAACTACTTCTTCTTTCTAGATATATCTAGTTCTATAATGCATTTTAGGTGATTACTTGTTTTTAAAATCCTGAATCTAGTCGAAATTCTTTAAAAAATCCTTAAGTGCACTTGTGATTAAAATATCTATTGGAGGAACAAGGGGAGAATATCTGAATATCTGATAAGAGCATAAGGTGTATTATGATGATATCTATTAGGCATGGTTACCTTTAGAAATTATCCATTGGATTCCAATTACGTTTCAAAATTATGAAATTCTTTTTATACTTGAATATGTGTACATTTGAAAGGATTTTTGATGATTTTTCTTGTGTCATTATCTTAATGAATATTTTCCATTATGTTATACTCTACTTCAAATTTTAAATTGATGATTACTTTATTTTAGATGACTCTTCTGACGGATTAAAGCATCTGAATTTATTTTAGATTATTTCTTTTACATGATTTTCTACTTAGATTTTGAATATAAATCGCAAATTGAGTTTTTGGTGTTTTCATGGGACAATCTATTTACTGAGTTTCTATGAAACTCACATTATTTTTCTTCCTATTTTTTAAAGCCTAAATCCACCTTCACCCATCCAATTCAGGATCTACTCTTTGATTGAGTAGATTATTTCTTGTGAAACTTAAGGTATGTAAATGGTGTAAATATTGGCAATTAGCATAGTTGTGATGTGCATACATTTTGCCTAAATGTTACTCAGTAGGTTATAGATTTGTGTTATCTGGGCTATTGTGATCATGATTTTTGCTGTATAGGTTATGTATAGGGTGTGTAACCCTTGTTTGTTGTATTGGCTTTATGCCAAGAAGTTCGAAAAATAAAGGAAACTTTGTTAGATTTTTGGTAGAGATTAAATGGTAATATTTGGTTTATACATCATTTTCGTAGTGGTTTTGATAAAGTTATGTCATATTAGGGATGTTCTTGCACTGTTAGGTTTGTAAAAGGTTTCCCAATGGTGACCTTCTACAGTAATCACATACCATGGATCAAGATGTGACAAAGTTAATATCAAAGCATCGTCTAGAGTCTACCCAAATCAGGATAGACATATCAAGTTTATGTTAGTGCACTTAAGAGCGTGAAACATAAATAAGGATATGTTGATGCTCACACCATGAGACATGTTGAAAATCTCTACAATTCCTAAAACTTTTGTTTCCACTCACTTATGTATCTGAATCTTGCTTAGACAAATCCTTCTATTTGATAGTGGAAGATGCCGCCCATGACTAAATCTTTGGCTTACATTTGATGCCAATAAGAAGAAGTGTCTGAGAGGTCTTCACACGAATCGTCTTCTTCACCATTACTACCTTGAGGAAGAGGTAAAGCAAAGGCCAAGGCTGTGCCAAAAGTCGAGCCAGGGTTACAAGTGAAGAAGTACAACCAAAGACTTTCTACCCTGAAATAAATGCCCTTTCCACTTTTGGAGCCTTAGATGGTCCCTGCACTTCAGATGCTCTAGCATGGGCCATAAATTTATGAGGAACCATAAATGAGTTCATTGATGGACTGGCCAAATAGAAACTTTAGAGACAACAATAAGAAGGGCCAGAAACTCATTTGCCTTGATCTCCTCCACCTTCTGTAATGCTAACCCCTATGAATTTTAGAAATTATCTCTAAAAGTTTCAAAAGCTCAGGCCTTTCAAATATTCAAGCATTGGGTCATCAGTAGGCCCTCTTCTATTTCTAGATTGGATTGAGTAGCTGTGGTGGGTCCTTAAATGTTTAGAAGACATTGCTATAAGGCTATTTAGATTCTAGCGAGATGGATTTGCAACAAATTGGTATCAAGGTTAGGAAAGCCATGGGTCAGCAAGGGATAAAGCAAACATGTGGGAAATGTTTTAGATAGTTTTCCTACAACAATTCTTTCTAGAGGGACAATGATACGCTAAATTCTAGGAGTCTTGTTCTCATCCAATAGTAGTCTATCTAAGATGTTTCCGGCAAAGGAGAAACATAATGAAGGAAGCAAAAAATCTCTGAGAGTTGTCATACAGGGACATTTTAGAGCTCTTGTTTCATAGCTTCTACATGGAGAGGGTATTAAAGTTGGTAAGGAAAATGGTTCTTAGGATTGGCTTGACAAGTTATTGAAGTAACATGGTAGGCTACAAATTTTGTTCAACCGGATATTAGCGAAGGAGGCAATATAGATCCTGGTGATTATGTAAAGGTTAAATGTGTTGCATCAGGAAGTCCAAGTGAGAGCACCCTTATTAAAGGGGTAGTTTGTACAAAAATATAAAGTACACGTACATGACATCTTAATACCAAAAAAAAAAAAAAAAGCCTAGACTATTAGTTCTAGTAGAAGCACTGGAATATTAGAAAGTTCCCAGCCAATTGGCTTCTTTTGACATATTGTTGTAGCAGGAAAATGATCATTTGAAGATGATTGTTTCAAAAATTGAGGCTCTTCACCCTAATGTTTTGCTGGTAGAAGCCAGTAGAAAATAAAAAGGAGAAAGAGCGTATTTTTGGTTTATAAAAAATAAGGAATCAGATTCACTTCATAATCATATAGCAAAGTTGAAAGAGATGCTTGACTAGGATAGTATTAACTATCATATTTTTCTACAATTATCTATTTTAGAGACTCCAAATAAACAAGCTAGACAGTTACATTTTGTAACTAAATCACTTGAGACATTCCTTTCTAATTGGTTCACATGCTTCGAATCACCGAATTTATTTATTAGACTCTTATATCAAAAGAATCTCCAATCTTAAGGTTAAACAAATAATTGATTCTTGTGCTGAGGTTAAGGAATTAAGAACTGAATCATTTTGTAAGTAAATGGCTTACTTGATATGGTAATTACATACGTGCTAGTTTGTATTTGATGCGAAAACATAGAGATGATGTTGAATTGAGACTATGGGGTAGCTAAGGCTATAGGTATTAAAGGTACAATTAGAGGCT